>CAUYQV010023320.1:0-33212 GCA_963574575.1 Galagoides demidoff | reverse complement strand
ATGAGTGTTGATTTTGTAGCCTGAGATGCTGCTGTATTCCTTGATCACTTCTAGGAGTTTTGTAGTTGAATCCCTAATGTTTTCCAGATATACAATCATATCATCTGCAAAGAGTGAAAGTTTGATCTCTTCTGACCCTTTATGGATACCCTTGATCGCCTTTTCTTCCCTAATTGCAATGGCTAAAACTTCCATTACAATGTTAAAGAGCAATGGAGACAATGGGCAACCTTGCCTCATTCCTGATCTGAGTGGAAATGATTTCAACTTAACTCTATTCAATACAATATTGGCTGTGGGTTTGCTGTAAATGGTCTCTATCAGTTTAAGAAATATCCCTTCTATGCCAATTATCTTAAGTGTTCTGATCATGAAGGGATGCTGGATAGTATCAAAAGCTTTTTCTGCATCAGTTGAGAGAATAATATAGTCTTTGTTTTTTAATTTGTTTATGTGATGAATTATATTTATAGATTTACATATGTTAAACCATCCTTGAGATCCTGGGATAAAACCCACTTGGTCGTGGTGTATAATTTGTTTGATGTGTTGCTGGATTCTGTTGGTTAGGATCTTATTGAATATTTTCACATCAATATTCATTAGTAACATTGGTCTATAATTTTCTCTTCTGGTTGGGTCTTTTCCTGGTTTGGGTATCAAGGTGATGTTTGCTTCATAGAATGTGTAGGGTAGTATTTCGCCTTTTTCTATATTTTGGAAAAGGTTGAGTAATATAGGTACTAGTTCCTTTGAAGGTTTGGTAGAGTTCTGACGTGAAGCCATCTGGTCCCGAGCTTTTCTTTTTAGGGAGATTTTGTATAGTTGATACTATTTCAGAATTTGATATAGGCATGTTCAACATTTCCAGTTCATTCTGGCTAAGTCTTGGGAGGTGGTGAGCTTCTGAGTGTTGGTCAATTTCCTTCAGATTTTTATATTTCTGGGAATAAAGTTTCTTGTAATATTCATTAAAGATTTTTTGAATTTCTAAGGGATCTGTTATTATTTCATCTTTACCATTTCTGATTGATGAGATTAGATTTTATTCTTTTTCTTCTTGTTTAGGTTGGCCAAAGGTTTATCTATTTTATTGACCTTTTCAAAAAACCAAGTTTTGGATTTATTGATCTGTTGTATAATTCTTTTGTTTTAAATCTCATTCAATTCTGCTGTAATTTTGATTGTTTCTTTTCTTCTGCTGGATTCAGGACGGGAATGTTCTTCCTTTTCCAGCTGCTTGAGATGTCCCATTAAGTTGTTAACGTCTTCTCTTTCCATTTTCTTGAGGAAGGCTTGCAATGCTATAAATTTCCCTCTTAGGACTGCCTTTGCAGTATCCCAGAGGTTCTGATAACTCATGTCTTCATTATCGTTTTGTTCTAAAAATTTGATAATTTCCTTCTTGATCTCATCTCTGACCCATCTATCATTAAGTATAAAGTTATTTAGCTTCCATGTTTTTGTATGAGACTACAAATTCCTATTGTTACTGAGTTCAACTTTTATTCCATGGTGGTCTGAGAAGATTCATGGAATAATTTCTATTCTTTTAAATTTACTAAGGTTAGACTTATGACCTAAGATATGATCAATTTTGGAGTATGTTCCATGGACTGATGAGAAAAATGTGTATTCATTTTTGTTAGGATGAAATATTCTGTAGATGTCCATTATGTCCAAAAGTTGAATAGTTAAATTTAAATCTAAAATTTCTTTGCTAAGCTTCATAATTGGAGGAGCTGTCCAAAACTGCTTCAGGGGAGCTAAAATCTCTGACTATGATGGAGCTGGGGGAGATCAAGTTGCTCATGCCTGTTAGAGTGTCTCTTATAAATTGAGGTGCATTCTGGTTGGGTGCATAAATATTGATAATTGAAATCTCATCATATTCAGTATTACCCTTAACAAATATAAAGTAACAATCTTTGTCCTTGCTCACTTTTGTTGGTTTAAAGCCTATTGTATCTGTGAATAAAATTGAAACACCTGCTTTTTTCTGCTTTCCATTTGCCTGGAATATAGATGACAATCCCTTCACCCTTAGTTGATGCTATTTCACAACTTGATATAGGCCTCTTCAGCATTTCCACTTCATTCTGGTTAAGTCTTGGAAGGTGGTGTGCTTCCAAGTATTGATTGATTTCCTTCAAACTTTCATATTCCTGAGAATAAAGTTTCTTTTAGTATTCATGGAGGGTTTCTTGAATTTCTGAGGGGTTGTTGTGATTTCATCTTTACCATTTCTAATTGAAGAAATTAGAGATTTAAGTCTTTTTTCCTTGGTTAGGTTGGCCAAAGGTTTATCTATTTTACCTTTTCAAAAAACCACTCAATGTGTTGTGGTGTTTGGTGGTTTTTCTGTTGCCTTCTGTCCATGAGTACTCTTTTGTGCTGTCTTGTGTGAGCGTTGAACCTCACTTACCCGGAGCTGATTTGTGTGTGGTGTGAGGAGGCTGCATATTTGCCATCTCCCTGGGGAGCCCTGTGGCCCCCACTGCGCAGTGGTGCCCAGGACCCTGGTCCCAGCCAAGCTTCCACCTCTGCTCCCCCTTCCCCTCCCCTGGATTGTTCACTGCCCCTGGTCTTTCGTCCTTTTTCCAGGATGGTCTGTTTGACAACCATAACTTTATGGTCTGATACCATTGAAGCTGTTTAAATTGCCTCCCGTTTCTCAGAATTCCCTTTGCATACCTGTGTGTACATTTAAGGGTGGGCAGGTTGATTTCCACAGAAAGCCTGCTGGGATTCTGATGGCACACTCTGCGGAGGGCAGTTTGTGGTCACTCCTGCTCTGACTGTACTGAGCCTGTTGGCCTGAGCATGCCGGTGCCTCTGTTTCTACAGCTTCATCATTTTCTCTTGGCAATGTTTCATAATTGTGTGTAGGGAGCTTAAGCATCTTTTATTAGATTTATTCTTCTATGGATATCTTTTGAAGTTAGTGATTTTTTTATACCATTTCTAATTGTTTATGGTCTATAACAAGTTAGTTAATTCACTTACTAATTTGAACAGTTTTATTGCGTAGTCCTTTGGAGTTTTTGTATACGTATTCATGTCCCCTTTCAGTCTGGCACTGCTGTGTTATCTCTGTTGGGGAGGAAAAGGGACTGAGTCCAGTCTGATGCCAGCAGGGTCCCTGTTCCCAACTGCGGCTGCCTCGTGGCAGCATTGCTGCTGTAAGCTTCATGTGTGCTGGTGCCAGTCCTGTGTTTTAAATTATTGTGGAGTGTTCTACTTCCACACAAAGACTGATTTATCCATTTACTCTTTTTGGAGACAGAGTATCCCTGTCACCCTGGGTAGAGTGCAGTGACATCATAGCTCACAGCAACCTCAAAGTGATCCTCCTGCCTCAGTCTCCTGGGTACCTGGGACTACAGGTGCTGCCATGACACCTTAAGTGTTTTTTTTTTTTTTTTTTTTCTGTTTTTAGTGGAGATGGTGTTTTGCTCCTGCTCAGGCTGGTCTTGAGCTCCTGAGCTCAGACAATCCATCTGCCTCAGCCTCCCAGAGTGCTAGGATTACAGGCGTGAGCCACCATACCTGGCCTCTGTTCACCTACTGTACACATGAGAACTTGCCATTTCAAGGCTGAAACTCAGTGTAATCCTTCTGAAGACATTCCAACATCAGTCACACTGAACACTTTTGATTGTTCGCTGCTAGTTTTGAACTGTGCACTCGCTTCCTTAACTTTATCAGGAGCTCTGCTCTGAGGTTTTGCTGTGCTGCTGCCCTGTGTTCTTCAGGGCACTGGATATGTCAATCTGTTTTGTTTTGACCATTCTAATGGAAATGCTGACATACTTGCATTTTTCTGGCAGGGAAAGCTTCTTCAGATGTGGGCTGTCTACTTGGGTAGTTTCTTTGGTAAAGTGCCTGTTCAGAGCTTGCTTTTCATTTAAAAAATGAGGTGGTTTTTGTTTGTTTTTTTCTTCAGTAGACTGAGGGTAGGTAGGTAGCCTTGCCTTGATCCTGACCTTAGGTGAAGACATTCAGTCTTCTGCACTGAACTCTGCCACCACTTGCTGGGACATCCTTAAGGCCTGTGTGTTGGGATGTCCTCCTGTCCTGTCCTCCCGGCATGCTGGGGCTGGCAGGAGTAGTATGGAATTTTATCATAGGCCATATATATATATATACATATATATATATATATAATTTGTATTCTCTTTTTTTATGTAGTCATAGATCAGAATTGCTTATGTCTGCTCAGCATTTTTTTGTTCATGAAGTATATTGGTTTATAATTTTGTTTTCATGGAACAGCCTTTACCATGTTCTGAGGTTAACATTATGGCAGCCTCACAAAGTAGTTGGGGATATTCTTTTGTTCATGGGAAGAATTTGTGTATTGCGTCCTTCTTTTCCCTCTGAGAAAGGGAGAGGATGCTAGGTTGCCCAAAATGGTCTCAGATGCTTGGCCTCAACAAACCTTCCTGCCTTCGCCTCCCAGAGTGCTGGGATTGCAGACATGAGCTACTGTGCCACTGGGTATTATTTCTTCTTTAAATGGTTGTTGGAATTCACCAGCTGGGCCATGGGCTCTTGGTGGGCAGGTGTCATAGGGCGGAGTGGGGTTTTCACTGTGTGCTGAGTTCTGTCCTGGGTGGACCATCACAGACCTTAGGGGAGCTGCCTGGGACAGCAACTGTGCTGTGTCCTGGCACCCAGCCGAGGACCGTGGTGCAAGTCTTGTGCTCTGGGCTCTGGCTCCCATGTCTGCCTGGCAGTACCTCTCAGCTCTGGGAGCCCTTAGTGCTGGCAGCATGTTCTGGCTGAGATCCCTGTGGGCACTCAAGGGCGTGTCTGGTTAACTGCCAGGTCTGCTATGCAGTGTTTGACTAGCTACTGGAGGCTTTCTTGGCCTTGAAGTACCTGCGGGCAGCAGAGACTGAGAAGTATTTGTTGTGCTCAGCCTGGGATTCCAGGACACAGCTCACTGCGGGGGAGCAGTGAGGTTCTGGAGACCCACCTTCCCCAGCTTGGACGGAAGTGCCCCATGGTGCACCTAGGCTTAACAGGCCTGGGTCTTCCTTGGAGCTCTGCCAGTTTGCTGAGGCATATGATAGCCCATAAGGGAAGGCTCTGTTTTCAGAGTTCCCTTTGAGGCTGGGCCCTCCTGGTGCCGCTTTTGTTTTTTGAGACAGTCTCATGGCCACAGCAAAACCTATTTCCACCATGACTCACCGCCTGTTCCTGACCTGAGGGTCAACTTCTGCACCCTTGTGGCCCTACCTGGTTGGTTATTGGTCTGCTGTCCCAACACATGTTCTGTGTCCTCCGTGCCTCAGGTAGAGATGTCCCTTGCGTGATGTGCTGGCTCCCTCCTCATCCTCAGTTGGCTGTGAGGTGGGTGCAGCTCTCTCTCATACAGATGGGACTACGGAGGTACCCAGAAGGCAGGGACTGCTGAAAGGTAGCCTGGGGCTGGTTGCAGTCAGGCTTCCTAGCCCTGCCCACTCCTTATAGGCCCTGGTGCCCCCAACAGCCCAGAGTGATGCCAGAGGTGCAGTCAGGGACGGGTGGAGAGTTGGACACCCTGAGAGCCACCGGTGATGAAAAATAGGATCACACATGTCAAATCCCTTTGAGCTTTTTTAAAAAGAAGGCTCAGATCTTGTTTTTCCTCATTATTTAATCCCTCCCCAGGAGAGTGAGGGTGGGTGGGAAGCAACGTGTGACTCTGTCCACCTGCATTCTGCATTTAGCCAGCAGCTCTGTGCAGCAGCTGTCTCCTGAGAGTCCTCAGAGAGGAGGGACATGGAGCGAGGGCCACACTCCCACTCCTGGTTGAAGGTCCTACGGTCAGCAGCTGGGGCCTGGCTCTTCAGTTGGTGGGGGGTAGGGGGGCTGTTAATTGCCCAAATACAAGGTTTGCTTCTGGCAGGTGATACGGAATCTCAGTAGGCATGAGGATGTTTAGAATTTTAATTTGGAGGTACTTTCTGAAAATGTTACTTTCTTTTCTAGGATAAAGATAAAGTTTCTCTAACCAAGACCCCGAGGCTAGACCGCAGTGATGGAGGGAAGGAGGTGAGGGAACGGGCCACCAAGCGGAAGCTGCCCTTCACTGTGGGTGCCAATGGGGAGCAGAAGGACTCGGACACAGGTACCAGCCCACCCTGTTGCCTCACCCTTCCTGGTTCTGCGTTAGGGCCCACAGGGTCCTGCTGCAACTGCAGAAGGCTGACTGTTAGGCCTTCCCAGAGCAGCTCTGGGCAAGGGGCAGTGAGTGAGGAAGACAGACCCAGTGGGCTGGCAGGGAAGCTGCACTCTGGGGATCCCATGTGGTAGAGGCCTACTGCCACGTCCATGCCTGGCCTGGGGTTCTGCATCCTCTGCCCTGTCAGTCGGATACGGAAGGGAAACGGGGCTTCCTTCAGCACTACAGGGGCACCTAAATCATACTCTGCTGTAGGTGGCAAGACCAGAGGGAGCCCTGACAGTGAGTGGGAGCCCACACGGTGTTCCTGAGTGCGGGTTTGGTCTGATGCCACATATGCCTGTGCCCGTGTGCGTGTGCCTCTACATGTGTACCCATGCCTCTATGTGCATGTGCCTCTGTGTGTGTGTGCACCTCTGTGTACATGTGCCTCTACTTATGTGTACCCGTATACTTGCCTCTGTGTGTACCTCTATGTGCATGTGCTGTGTGTGTGCCTGTGTGCGCGTGCACCCGTGTGCATGTCTCTGCATGTGTGTGCCCCTGTGTGTGTGTGCCCGTGTGTGTGTCTCTGCGTGTGTGTGCCCCTGCGTGTGTGTTTATGTGGGGTGGTACTACGTGGGTGTGTGCTAGCACATTGGTTATGGTTACGTCTCGAGCTACTCAGGGCGAGCTCAGGCTTCCCTGGCTGATGTGAGTTTCTCACCACTTGGTGATCCCTCCTGCCTAGTGGGCAGATGTCATGTGCAGCCATTTGGTTGTGGCTATAGGGAGGTGCAAGCCTGTGTCGCCTGCCACGGGCCCCGCCCAAGTGACTGTACCTTCTCCTGTGGCTCCAGGGTGACCTCTGCACACAGTGCTGAGTGTTTATAGGATCTCATGTTCTTATGCTGCTTCCTTCTGCTGTGAAATGCAGGCCCTAGGTGAGGACAAGGGACCACCACTGTGAGGTAGAAGAAAAGGAAAGAAACTGTTGAAGATAGAATTTTCTAGGGAAAATCTGTGTATAAAAATGTATGTAAGAAATGTAGCATTTTTCCTGTTATAATTATTATCCTTATGGAGCCAGTTTTTGGAGGGGCTTTTGGTTTTGTGGGGTAGGGGTTGAAACAGAGTCTCATTCTCTTGCCCTGGGTAGGGTTCTGTGGGGTCATAACAGCTCACAGCAACCTCACACTTCTGAGCTTGAGGGATCCTCCTGCCTTGGCCTCCCAGAGTGCTGGGAGCACAGGCGCCCGCCACAACACCCAGCCATTTTTTTTTTTTTTGTTGTTGTTGTTGCAGCCATCATTGTTGTTTGGCGGGCCCGGGCTGGGGATTCAAACCCAGGTGTATGTGGCTGGTGCCTTAGCCACTTGAGCCACAGGCGCCGAGCCCCCAAAGCCAGTCTTGATGCACGCAGACAATTTCCTACTTGTGTGCTTTGTCCATGTTTCAGAGCTAGACTGTGGTAGAGTGGTCTGATGCCCATGTGCATGGCAGCAGCTGTCCTGGGAGGCTGGTGTGTTCACCAGGCACCTCGGGATGGCTCTTCGGCCATGCCCAGTGCTGGGAAGTACATTGGTTGTCCCTTGCCTGGAACCTGTCTGCTTCTGTGTGGGTTTCCAGTGAGCAAGACCCCAAGCCAAGCGCTCAGCCCCCCCTTACCAGAGTAGCAGTGTTGCCCTAGCACCTGTGGGACGTGGTGAGACTCACCAGGTCTGTGCTGTTCCTGCCACCACAGGGACAGCACTCCACGGGTTAGTTGGGAGGATGTGATAAGTGACAAGAGACACCTGTCTGGTCCCCTGGGGCTGCAGGTGGCCTCCACTCTGAGGCAGAGGGAGGCAGAGTCAGTGGCAGTGGGGAAGGGTCCCCTAGGCACCCTGCATAGAAAAGTCCTGCAGCACCCTCTGCCAGGAAGGTGTCCAGACACTGGTCACCTCCAGGACAGAACAAGATGCAGAAATCACCAGGGGACAAGGTGTGGGTGGGAAGAAGCAGCTGAACCTCCCTTTCTGAGACCATTCAGCTTCCTCGATGCTATGGAGTGGACTGCATGAGTCCACCCCATGGGCGGTACAGCCTATATGGTACTGTATCAGGGCCCGCATGGCGGCCAAGAGCAACAGGCACGTGTGGGAGTCAGAGGAACCCAGTTAGGAGCTGGCTGCTGCCCTCCATGTGGTGTCTGCCCTGTGCAGCATCTGCATGGCTGCCCGGCACCATGGCTGTCCGTGTAGGTGCCGCCTATGGCAGGGCAGGGTCACCTGTAGACAGGAGTTTGGTCCATGTGGGCTGAGGCCCTCATGTCTGGCTCCCATATGGGCTCTGCGACCACCTGTCTGGGAAGAGTGAGCCAAAAGGTGATGCAGCAGCCTGCTCTAGGCCAGCCTGGACCCAGAAGACCCTCCCATAGTTCCCCAGAGCCGCCTGCCCTCCAGGGCTTCCTACTTCTGCTTCTTTTATTTTTGAGACAGAATCTCACTCTGTCACCTGGGTCTTAGAGTACTGTGGCATCATAGCTCACAGCAACCTCAAACTCTTGGGCTGTAGCAATCCTCTTGCCTCAGCCTCTCAAGCAGCTGGGACTACAAGCACCTGCCACAATGCCCAGCTTATTTTTCTTATTTTTAATAGACACAGGGTCTCGATCTTGCTTAGACTGGTCTCGAACTCCTGAGCTTAAAGGATCCACCCACATTGGCTTCCCAGAGTGTTGGGATTATAGGCTTAAGTCACTTGCCCAGCTGTTGTTTACTATTTATATGTTTTCTGTAACTTAAAAGTCTATGAATGGGCTCGGCGCCTGTGGCTTAAGTGACTAATCCACATATACCTAAGGTGGCAGGTTCGAATCCAGCCCGAGCCCACCAGAAACAATGACGGCTGCAACCAAAAAAAATAGCCGGGCGTTGTAGTGGACGCCTGTGGTCCCAGCTACTTGGTGGGCTGAGGCAGGAGACTCGCTTGAGCCCAGGAGGTGGAGGTTGCTGTGAGCTATGATGCCACAGCACTCTTCCCAGGGGGACAGCTTGAGGCTCTGTCTCAAAAAAAAAAAAAAAGTCTATGAATGAATGTGGTTGTAGCTGGTTTAGAGTCTGTTCATTTCTCCAGGACTCGTGCAAAAGCCCCCAGCTTCATCATGTATTTTCCCATAGCTCTGTCTATGGATCTGAGTTGTCTTCTTTCTACCTGGGACCCCCAGGTGGGCTCTGCCTGTCCTTGGGTGGCCACTTGGGACCCTCAGAGAGCCCCTTGTTAAGGGGGGCATTGTGACTTGGCAGTAGCTCACCCTCAACTCCTGGATGTTTCTTTGGAATAAGGGGAAGCACCGAGACCTCTTGGCTTGGCTTTTACTTTGTGAGTAAAGTCTCTCGTCTCTGGGGTCTGGGTGTTCATTTAGCAGCGCTGACTTGCAGCTCACCTTCATTCAGGACTGTGTGTTGAGACACTCACTGATGACCTGAAGTTAAGGCCACTCCTGGTTTCTAAGCTGAGAACAGGCTATTGTGGTGTCTCCTGTCTGAGGCTCTGGTCCTGGAAGGGCAGGGCGGCTCTGCGCTAGGCTCCTAGCACCTCCTGGAGTCCTCAGCTCTGGGCCCTGCTTGGTGACAGTGTTAACCAGTGTGAAGATGAGGCGGCTTTGTCAGACAGTGAGCCCTTCATCTGCTCTGCAGTGTGTGCCAGACCCTAGTGGGCAAAGAGCTGACTCACATCCCAGGATGGTACCTGTGACCCTCTGGCTGGGTCAGACCGTACAACCTGATCATGGTCCCAGGACAGGGTGCATGGGGGACATGAGCCACACACAGGAGCAAGGAGCTGAACTCAGGCAGTAGGGAGTCAGTTGTAGCCCCTCCCAAGCTTCCTTTGCCCAGCTCCTGCCCTTGAGGGTGGAACTCCCACTTCTGCGTCATCTTCTTTCCCAGGAACACAGGCAAGCTATTCCTCATACTTCCTGCTAACACCTGACCCTGGACCTCTGCAGGAGATTGGCTGGCCCTGACTGGCTGGTGTTGGGTAGGGCTGGGGCTGGGGCTGCCACTCTTCCTGAGAGCTTGTGAGAGAAGGGTCTGTATCTGAAGGAGACAAAGGCCACTGTGCAGAAAAGTTTGGGTGGCGGTTGGGAAAGAGCCAGAGTGCCCACGGGGAGATGTCCAGCAGCAGGAAGGTCTGGCCTTGATGGCTCAGCTCTTAGGGTCACCTGCACTTGGGAAGCACATCCCAGAAAGATACTCTCAGGTAATTAAGAATTCCTGTTTCTAGCCAGGTGTGGGTGGCTCATGTCTGTAATCTCAGCACTCTGAGAGTGCTTGAGGCTGGTGGATTGCCTAAGCTAAGGAGTTTGAGACCAGCCTGAGCCAGAGTGAGACCCTGTCTCTAAAAATAGTCAGGAAATAGCTGGGCATCATGATGGGTGCCTTTAGTCCCAGCTACTTTGGGAGGCTGAAGCAAGAGAATCACTTGAGCCCAAAAGTCTGAGGTTGCTGTGAGCTATGATGGCACGGCTCTCTACCAGGGGCGACAAAGTGAGACTGTCTCAAAAAATAAAAATAAAAAAGAATTCCTGTTTCTCAACAGCCATTTTCTTCTCTGGACAGTTTCTTCTTGCACAAAGGGAAGCTTGTGCTGCATCTCCCTGAGGGCCTCTCAGAGGGCCACTTAGCCAGAGGTCAAGGTGGGTGTCAGCATAACATGGCAGGGCAGGCCCCGAGGTTCCCAGGACCAGTGTTTGCAGGAGACTCTATGGGTCAGGGTAGCAGCATCCACACGGCCTATAGGGAGGAGGGTGCGGACAGACCCTCCCCCAGTGTGGTTGCTGGGTGCTCAGACTGCCCCAGCAGGCTGGAGAGCAGGGCCAACCCAGGCCCACCTACCTCAAGCAGCTGTTTCAGTGCCATCCTTGCCTGGGGGGGAGAGAGAGATGGGCAGCTTCTGGGGGCTGGAGGCCCATCCTCACAGTTGTGGGCAGTGGGCAGGATTCCACAGTGCTGAGGGTGGGGTGGAGCCCTTTGGCCCATCTTGGGCCTATGCTGTGTCAGCAATGCCAAGAGTAGTCATCCCCAGGGCCCAGGACTATGAGTGTCTCTGCCTTGGAGCCAGGCCTGAGGGCTGCTGGGGAGCTACTGGGTGAGGTCCTGGGCCCTTCAAGAGGCCCAGGGGTTGTCAGGTGCTGAGGAGGAGGAGGGGCTTTGAGAGATGCCCCAGAGAGACTTAACCTCTATCAGGGTTGTCATACTTTGTGCTGTTGGGAATGCCACACAGTCCTTGAGGACATAAGCAAAGCAAAAGCAGATCATTTGGAAGATAGGTCATAGGAAAAAAGCCATCCTATAAAGGTCAACAGGGGTCAGCCCCAGGATCTCCATATTGGAATGGTGAGATGTTTAGTATAAATTAGGAGAACATAATGAGAGAAAAATACAAGCAAGAAACAGAAAGGATTGTCAAAGATTATGTGGGTGTTTAAGAAATATCAAGTGGAATATCTCGAAATGAAAATTATAATCCCTGGGTGGCGCCTAGAGCTCAGTCAACAGGGCATTGGCCACATACATCAAGGGTGATGGGTTTGAAACTTGCCCAGGCCAGCAAAACAACAATGACAACTGCAACCAAAAAATAGCCAGGTGTTGTGGTGGGCGCCTATAGTCTCAGCTACTGGGAGGCTAAGGCAAGAGAATTGCTTAAGCCCAGGAGTTGGAGGTTGCTGTGAGCTGTGACATCATAGCACTCTACTGAGGGTGACAATTTGAGGCTCTGTCTTAAAAAAAAAAAAGAGAGAGAGAAAAGAAAATTATAATCATTAAACTTAACTCAGTGGATAGATTATATAGTTCATTAGCTGGAACATAAGAAAATTAGTGAACTGAAAGTTCTCACGACAGGAGCTGCTCAGACTGAAGCACAGAAAGGTGGGAGTTTTGGAGGTGGCTGGATAAGAACATGACACCAGGGGATAACCGAGGACTTCAAGATGTGTGGAAATATAAGTCCTCGTGTTTGGGAAGCATAAGGAATTAGAAACAGGGAAAGGAAAAACAGCTACACGTATGAGCGCCTTGTTGTGAAGTGACAGCAGAGATGATGTTAAAAGTAGCCAAGCAGAGAAGACTGTCCCTGCATTAGGGTATTGGGCATGACACAGCCCTGCCCACCCCCCAAATGGGGCCAGCACTGCTGCTGCTCTGTCCAGGGCTATAGGAGCCCAGAGGCCGCACATGGTCTCCTTGCTGCCAGAAGGCACTGCAACTTAGGAAAGCCTGTTTTCTAATGGACGCATGACAGAAGTGGGCTTCAGCTCCCACACCCAGGGAGAGCCTATACTGCATAGTGCTGGGTGGTGGGAATGAGGAGGGTGCCTGGAGGCTGGTGACTATACTTGGCTGCTGACTTCACAGCAAGCCAGCAGGTGCCTGTTTGCTCCAGGAGACACAAGCCTTGTTTCTTAATGCAGTGTGCAGCTGGCAGGGCTTGTGCCAGCCTGATGAAAGTGTTGCAGCAGACATCTGTATGCTGAGGACGACAGCAGACACGCTTGGCCAGCAGGAAGAGCCTTGCTCTGGACCCCATGCTGCCATCACCCAGGAAGCCCCCAGAGCCTGCAAGCCTTGTTCAGACTGTAGGATATGCTTTGAGGGGACCCTGCTGGTCAGAGGCACCCTCAAAACACATCGTATGGTTCAATACAGACTCAGATTCTTGTGCCTGCCCCCTTTTCACTGTTCAACTTGGTGTAGACCATTTGGGATACTTGAAGTAATAAAGTTTACTTTGCTTCCCTTTTAATAACAGGCACTTGGTAGTTGTCCCAAGTGGTAGTTCTGAGCGGCTCCCCTCCACTTTTATCAGTAGACACATGCACAGTGCTAGGTGGAGCATACTTTGGGTCTTTCTTACCTGGTCCTGCAGCTCTGAGGCCCTGGAATGTGGCAGGTGCCCTGCATAAGCTCCATGATGGAGGGTCAGAGCCATGGGCTGTGGGTTCTATGGTGCCTCTCTCAGCTGGGCAGTGCCCCTGCTCTTGGGGTGGGGGTGGGGGAGGCATCCGTCTGCGTCTCCTACCTGGAAGGGGCTTGTCACTGCTCATTTTGGAGAAACAGGTGTCTCCATAGTTTTGAGTTCATGTTGGATTCTTTCTTTGTGTTAGGACAAGTGAAATGTTCTGGTTCATGCCAGGGAGGTGTGAGAAGTTTGTTCTTCCTGAGTGTGGGCAGACTGAGGTCCCCGTGTGAGCTCTGGATGGGGTCCACTCTTTCCCTCCATGTCCCTGCCACAGTGGAGGAAACTCAGTCCTTCCCTGAGGTAGCTGATGGGCTGCAGGAGGGATGTGTCCCTGCTCCGTCTGCTCATAACTGACACACACCAGAGACAGGCCTGGGTGCCTGGGGCCACTCGCAGGACTGGGCAAAAGAGCTCTCGTGCTTCCCACTGCCTCCCAGTCTCAGACTAACCACTGCAGAGCATCCCCTGGCAGCACACTCCTGCCAGGGTTCCTCAGTACTGAGAAAACATGGTCATGTGTGACTCTGGAAACCTGAGCACATCTAGCCTGGCCCTGCTGTTCTCTGTGTCCAAAGCTTTAGACCCCACTGCTCTGGGGGGTGGGGGAACGTCTCCTAAACCATCTGTGCTCAGTCAGCATAGGGGCCTTGAAGAAGGTCCTGGCCTCCTGGGGGATTCTGGGAATGTTGGAGAGAAGAGGACCCGTGGGCACTGTGTGGAAGCTGGTAGGGCTAGAAGTTCCCAGGCACAGGGCTCCTCTGCAGCCTCAACCCCGCCCCCGTCCCATGTAGATAATGCCATGGATAGCAGGGGCATCAGAGGAGAGAGGTGCGAGTAGGGGTGCAAGGACATGCAGAGACCAGTAAATACACGGCCCTGCCCAGCAGTAGGGCCCAGCTGCCCTTCTGAAGTGTGGTCAGTTCCCAGGAGCTGCTGGTCTGAGCTGTGCTATCTGCCAGCTCCAGGTCACCTGTAGACCTGAGGCTGGGACTTGCCAGCCAGGGGGTAGTAGGACTATTCCATCACTACTGCGATTGACAGCTTACAGGTAGTATGAGGGGCCAGCACCACAGTTCAAGTTGTTTTTGGAATTTTTTTCCTTTCTTAGATCTGTGCATCATAGATTGTTTAAAAGTCAGCTGGCTGTGTCAGCCTGCAGCATTTGGGGATCTCACTCATGTGTGGTGGAGCCGATGGATGCAGGGAGGCTTTCTCCTGCCTGTAGGCTTGTCAGTGTAAAACATGCAGGGCAGTGTCCTCAGCACATCACACACAGAGCCTGTGGGGAACTTGAGTGAGGGGCCTTGTCCCAGGAGCAACTGGCAGGGCTAGTGCTAGAGGCCAGTGTCTCTCTTACCAGGCTTGCGTGTGACCTGCTGAGTCACCCCCTTTGCTAGGGTTAGATGCCACCCGAGGGACTAGTTACATCCTGACTAGAGGGCTTCTTGGCTGTGTTGAGGGGAAATGAAGGGGAAACACCCAGGGAACTTAGAGAGGCCTGTATCTCCCAAGATGACCTTCCCCCTGAGCCTCACATGTCTGCAGGTAGCACCCCACAACCCAGAGCACCTCAAAGCCATCTCGGTCCTGTGGGCTTCCACCCAGGCCACGGGCAGTTTGGAGGAAGATTCAGAGTGCCTGGTCCCTGATGGTGTCACCAGGAGGCACCTGCAAGGGCAGAGGAGAGGTCTCAGCAGCCATGATCCTGACCCGGATGCCTGGGTGTCTTTTCTCCCCACCCTGCCTCTCAGAGCAGCTCATACAGTGTTTCTGTCAGAGGCCGCAGGGCGCTCTGTGACAGGGAGAGGAGCTAGGATGTGCTTATTGTGAGGAGGCTGAACAAAGTGCAGCTGTCACACCGTGTCTGGTTAGTGCTCTGTGTTGATGCCTTTAGATGCCTCCAGCTCAGTCCATGCTGTGGTACTGCAAGGCTGGTGCGCCCCTCGAAGCACCATGGCATGAAATGGAGGTTCCTAGAAGCAAGAAGAAAGGTACGGTACTGACAAGTTGGCCTTGATTTATTTATGTATTTTAAACTGTGTCTGCCATTCTATATATCTGCACTGTTGGTTTGGAGGAGGGTTGGGGAAGGTGGAATTTAATCACAGACATGCGTGTTCACAGAGACCTGTGTGAGCAGGTCATCAGTGCTAAGCTGTCCCACCGCTTTTGTGTGTGGTGTGAGGTCTGGAGAGGTGCTGGAGTGAGCCAGCAGTTTGTGGAGGCCCCAAGTAGCCGACTTGCCAGGCTGGTGACAAGTGTCACCGTCTGTCGTGGTGGGCGGCTTCATGCCCAGCACTGCTGTGCTCTTCCCCTCTCACAGGCCTTCCTCTGTGCTCCGCGACCTGTCAGATGGATACAGGGCGCCTACCCTTAGGTAAGGACCTGGGTTCTGAGGACTTGTGGCACGAAATTTGCCCCCCCTCTCTCCTTCACCCACCTCACAGAAAAGCAGGGTCCTGAGAGGAAGCGGATTAAGAAGGAGCCGGTCACCCGGAAGTCCGGGCTGCTGTTTGGCATGGGGCTGTCGGGGATCAGAGCAGGCTACCCGCTCTCTGAGCGCCAGCAGGTGGCTCTTCTCATGCAGATGACAGCAGAGGAGTCTGCCAACAGCCCAGGTGAGCTGGGGAGTAGGGCTGGGAGGGGCTCTGCTTGATCAGTGCTACTGTACTGTGCCCCCCACAGGAACATTGTGGTCCCTGGGGACACCGTGCTCCCAGGGTGAGACCCTGGGGAAAAGCAGCCCCTTCATCTCCTGAAAATGGCCCAGTTGTTTAGCTTTCTCCGCAGCCAACTCTGGTGACACCCCCTGTCCCCTCCTTGGCCTGCAGTAGACACAACACCAAAGCATCCCTCCCAGTCTGCAGTGTGTCAGAAGGGGACACCCAGCTCTGCCTCCAAGACCAAAGACAAGGTGAACAAGAGGAACGAGCGGGGGGAGACCCGCCTGCACCGAGCCGCCATCCGGGGGGACGCCCGGCGCATCAAGGAGCTCATCAGCGAGGGTGCCGACGTCAATGTGAAGGACTTCGCAGGTGAGTGCCTTGCCTTGAGGTGGGGTGCATCCTGCTCTCCAGGCCCGGGGCTGTGTGGGCAGGTGTGCAGATGGGACTGCCTCGTGCAGACCCCATGTAATTATAAATAATTCTTGTTTTTCATTATTTTCAAGGGAACTAAGGAATTAAAATTCTTCTGTGGTTTTAGGAAAAGCCAATGCCTTATCTTTATAGGGAGGGTCTTATCTCTGCTGGGCTGGACTGTAGCTGTGTCCCCGGCACACCACGGCCCAGCAGGACTGAAGACAACCCTTGCTTTGGCCCAGAGCTTTGCTTGGAGATGAACCAAAATGGTAACTCACCTTTTTTTTTTTTAAAGAGACAGAGTCTCACTTATCGCCCTTGATAGAGTGCCATGGCATCACACAGCTCACAGCAACCTCCAACTCCTGGGCTCAGGCGATTCTCTTGCCTCAGCCTCCCGCGTAGCTGGGACTACAGGCATCCACCACAATGTCTGGCTATTTTGTTGTTGTTGTTGTTGCATTTTGGCTGGGGCTGGGCTTGAACCCGCCACCCTTGATATATGGGGCTGGCGCCTTACTCACTGAGCCACAGGCGCCACCCTAACTCACCTTTTAAATGGCAACAGAGATGGGCAGGCCTTCCTAGCACTGATGGAGGCCAAGGGCTGCTGTGCATTTGGAGGCCTACACAGTGCCCATTGCCTACCTGCTCCAGAGCAGTCTGTTCACAGTACAATGAACAGAAACAGGGAAATGGCTTTCATGTAGAAGCTTCTAGGTTTTCCTTACTGCCCTGGTTTATAGCTGTCTGAATCATACAAATTTAGCCCCATTTTTTTGTAAATCAGGTTTTTTTTGCAGTATTTTTTTTGGCTAGGACTGGGTTTGAACCCACCACCTCTGGCATATTGGGCCGATGCCCTACTCCTTTGAGCCACAGGCGCTGCCCATAAAGCAGTTTTTGTAAATGAAGCGTTTCCAAAGTCTTGATGTTGGCTTCATGGGGCTAAGCCATCAGCACCCTGGAACACAGCCCCTCCATCTGAGGCAGGGTCACCATACACTGAATCAGCCTCGGCTTCCCTTTTCTGGGGGGTGGGGCATGGTCCTTTGTATGCACTGTTTACTGACCAGGGATGTGGCCCCTATCAGTTACACTGTGTGTTCAACCGTTCTCTACCTCACTGGGTTATTAATGCAACTGGTCCTTATAGGCTATTAATCTGCAGGGTTCACAAGCTGGGTACTTACTGTGCTAGCAGGTGCTGCTGTGAAGGACATTAAGGCCTTCCCTGGGTTGGCACCTGGGCTGCTGCTCTTCTGCTGGGCAGCTCCCCCCTCTCCCTGCCTCAGTCCTGGTCATTCCACATAACTTCAGGGCCCTGCCTCAAGAGACAGGAGTGAGTTTCTTGAGGATTCAATAATGTATGTCCTGAGTGTCTGCTTCCAGGCTGGACTGCGCTGCATGAGGCGTGTAACCGGGGCTACTATGACGTCGCGAAGCAGCTGCTGGCCGCGGGTGCGGAGGTGAACACCAAGGGCCTGGATGATGACACCCCCCTGCATGACGCCGCCAACAACGGGCACTACAAGGTCGGCCTCCTTCCTCGGCCCTCCTGTCTGGCCTGTCCTCTGGTGTCTGCGCTGTGGCGCAGCTCACGATTCCCTCCTGGCCCTTGGCCACAGTGCTGCTGGGCACTGACAGCTGCAGCTTTACCTCCCCCTCCTTGAAGGCACCGCTTTCCTGCTGCCTGCCCCCAGCTTTCCCGTCCTGGGTTAGCATCTGGACAGCCTCCTGGTTTTCACAAGTACCACCTAAAGCACATGTGAAAGGCGTGGGTCTGGCTGGACATTAGGAGGTGAGCGACAGCACCCAAGTGGAAGCAGGGCTGGTGCCCTTGGCCCCTCCAGACAGGTTGGTCCTTTAGAGTCTGGGTGGAAGTCATGCCTAAAGGCACAGCCAATACCCAGACTGAGGGATCTCGATTAAGAAAGTGACAGTTATGGCCAGCCCAGGAGTTGGGAGCCCTGAGGGGACTTGGCTTCGTGGCACATGGCTGCTTACAGGTCTGAAGCTAGAGACCCAGGCAGTGTGCCCAGCCTGGCTCATTTGCTCGTGATGCCCAGCTGGAACTATTGCCAGATGCCCCTTGGAAAGCACCCAGCCACAGACAGGACAGTCTGAATGTGGCATGGCAGTCAGAGCCAATGGGTCTGACAGGCTACACCTGTCGGAAGTCCCAGTACCCTGTGCGGTGGCCCTGCCTGGTCATGTTGGGAGGTGCCAGTGACCTCCAGCATGGTGGGGGGGGGGTGTCCTCGGGGACAGGGAGTGCTGAGGGCACTCTGCCTTGAGAGATTTCTGAAAGGACTGGAAAATGTGAACAGCGATTGCATATTTAATGTTAATTTTTAGTTAGGGTAATGGCGTAATAGCATCATGGTTTGTTTTCTTTTCTTTTCTTTTTTTTTGGTAATAGAATCTCACTTTATCACCCTTGGTAAAATGCCATGGTGTCATAACTCACAGCAACCTTAAACTCTTGGGCTCAAGCAATTCTCTTGCCGCAACCTCCCAAGTAGCTGGGACTACAGGCACCTGCTACAACACCTGGCTGTTTTTAGAGATGAGGTCTCACTCTGGCTCAGGCTGGTCTCAGACCTATGAGCTCAGGTGATCCACCCACCTCGGCCTCCCCAGTGTTGGGAATTATAGGCGTGAGCCACCATGCCTGGCCTGTTTTGTTTTTTAAAGGGACCTTTGAGAGAAATCTACTAAAAAGATTGATACAGCATTTACATTTGTCTGAGCAGCACCTGGGGAATGAGGCTGTGAGCTGGCAGGTGATGATGGGGCTGATGTGGGCATAGACCTTTTAATCTTAACACTTTTATAATTACTGCTTTAAAATCTTTTATTATGGAAAATGTCAAATGCCATAGAAATGTTGTGAAGTAGGCAGATCATAGCCCCAAGATGCCATGATGTGACCCTGGAGCCTGTGGGTGTGTGGGCTTCAGTGGGGAGTGACCCTGGATCTCCTGGGCAGGCCCTGAATGACCACACATGCCCTTAGGGCTCAAGAGCCTGTCCTATTGGAGTCAGATTCCAGCATCAAAAGGACCCTGACTTGTGTTCCTGGCCTTAGAGAAAGGGACCCAGGAATCGGTGGTCCCCAGAAGCTGGGACAAGGACCTGAGTCCTGCCCCTGCAAGGAGCTGTGTCCTGCCCGAGACTCAAGGTGAAGGAAAGGAAGGAGCCTGCCCTGCTGGCATGTTAGCATTGGCCTGGTCTGGAGGCTGATCTCGGACCTTGGGCTGCTGTGGACTGGGTTGTAGGGATGTGTCCAGCAGGTGTAGAGGCCTCTGTGATGGCCCATGTAGGCATAGACCCTGGGAGTGAGGAGGGCCTATGTTAAACTTCAGTAAGGATTCTTTGAATGCTCTAATCTCAGAGTGGACAAAAGGTGAGATTAGATGTGATATTTATACTTGAGTTCAATGAACTGCTGCCCTAGGCATGTGAAACACAAACAGGAGCAGAACTTGTGAATTGTCACCATGGACATTTTTGTCCTTACCCATGTAAAATCAAGCAAGGAAAAGGTTATCTTTTTTCTAATGTAAATGAAAATAAAAAAATAAAGCAGCGTTTAGAAACTTGGTATCTGTTTCTTCTATTTTGTGCCCCTGCACCCTGATAAAAACTTGCCCCTGAGCTGCCAGAACCCTCCACAGCCGCGCGGAGCTCCGCCTGCTCACTGTTGGCTGAGGGGCACCTTCTGAGGTGACCCGGGAAGGAGGAGGAGTGGTGGGAAAGTGTGAAGGAGGCAGCAACTTCTGAAGGGAGCCTGGAAGCGAGCCCGAGACCCCACTGCACCCTCAGAAGAGCGATGGCCATGCTGGGCACAGCCAGGGACCTCTGCACAGTCGCCTCTCAAGTGCTTGGACTGCGCGGGGCTGTTCTCGGGTGGGCTGCAGGTTTATACAGAGCAATAGAGTGGTCACACCCTCAGACAATGCCCTGACCCTGGTGTTGGTGTTTTGTAGGTGGTGAAGTTGCTGCTGCGCTATGGAGGGAACCCTCAGCAAAGCAACAGGAAGGGTGAGACGCCACTGAAAGTAGCCAGCTCCCCGACCATGGTGAACCTCCTCCTAGGCAAGGGCACATACACATCCAGCGAGGAGAGCTCTACTGGTAAGCCAGGCGCCTGGGCACATGTGTGCAGACTGAGGAGAGGAGTATATATGCACGTGCAGGCTGGGTCTCCATGTTTGTGCGTGTGTGTGTGTGCATGCATGCACGTGCAGGCTGAGTGTCCGTGTGTGTATGTGTGTGCGTGCGTGTACCCTGGGCACACGTGTGTGCGCAGGGTGGGTATGTGTGCACATGCATATGTAGGCTGGGCTGCCGGGGCACGAGTATGCACCCTGGGGGGCAAGGTATGGGCATGAGCGTGTGCATGCACAGGGCAGGCACAGGGGCTTTCTGCTGCTGTGATAGCAGGGGCGCACTATAGCGCTCATAACTGGCTTTGTACCCACAGGGCTGCGCTGCCCAGGCACTTCATTGTCAAGGAGCCTGCCATGCCAGCCCTTGTCTCTGAGCAAACCTCTCTCTGGTTTTCTTTTACCTGGGGTTGGCCTCAGCTTTCAGTCAGTTAAGGGAGGTGCTCTCCAGATAAAGGGTTTGGGCAGCCAGGCCTCCCTCCCTTCCTGGGGTGACCCAGCTTTGAGGGAGGCCTTTCTAGAGGGTATGTTTGCAGAACTGTCTGCCCTTGGCTACTTCTAGGGGAGTTGCTCTGAGCCTGCCTTTGACCTCTCCCTTTCTGCCTCCCACAGAGAGCTCGGAAGAAGAGGACGCCCCATCATTTGCACCTTCTAGTTCAGTTGATGGCAATAACACGGACTCTGAGTTTGAAAAGGGCCTTAAGCACAAGGCCAAGAATCCAGAGCCACAGAAACCTGTGACCCCTGTCAAGGACGAGTACGAGTTTGACGAGGATGACGAGCAGGACAGGGTCCCCCCTGTGGATGACAAGCATCTGCTAAAGAAAGACTATAGGAAGGAGGCCAAGGCAGACAGCTTCATTTCCATCCCCAAGATGGAGGTGAAGAGTTACACTAGAAACAACACGGCTGCACCAAAGAAAGCATCCCATCGGATCTTGTCAGACACGTCAGATGAGGAGGATGTGAGCGTGGCTGTGGGGACAGGGGAGAAGCTGAGGCTCTCGGCACATACGGTGCTGCCCAGTAGTAAGGCAAGAGAGTCTTCTAACTCCAAGCAGCAAAAGGAGAAGAACAAAGTGAAAAAGAAGCGAAAGAAAGAAACAAAAGGCAAAGAGGTTAGGTTTGGAAAAAGGAACGATAAGTTCTGTTCTTCAGAGTCTGAGAGTGAGTGCTCGGAGAGTGAGGATGATGACGGGGGCTCAGTAGGGAGCTCTGGCTGCCTCAAAGAGTCCCCGCTGGTGCTGAAGGACCCCTCCCTGTTCAGCTCCCTGTCTGCCTCCTCCACCTCGTCCCATGGGAGCTCTGCAGCCCAGAAACCCAACCACACAGACCAGCACACCAAGCACTGGCGGACAGACAATTGGAAAACCATTTCCTCCCCTGCCTGGTCAGAGGTCAGCTCTTTATCAGACTCCACCAGGACGAGACTTACAAGTGAGTCTGATTACTCCTCTGAGGGGTCCAGTGTGGAGTCACTGAAGCCGGCGAGGAAGCGGCCGGAGCACAGGAAGAGGTGTGGGCTGCAGGGCGCTCCACCTGACAAGAGGGGCTCCTTCCACCCTGCTGGGGATGGCGCCATTCCCAAGCTGGACAAGGAGGGCAAAGTCATCAAAAAACATAAAACAAAACATAAACACAAAAACAAGGAGAGAGGACAGTGTTCAGTCAGTCAGGAACTTAAACTGAAAAGTTTTACTTACGAGTATGAGGACTCCAGACAAAAGTCAGACAAGGCTGTACTTCTAGAAAATGACATTTCCACTGACAGTAAGGTGAAAATGTTAAAGCATGACAGAGACCATTTTAAGAAAGAAGAGAAACTTAGCAAAATGAAGTCAGAAGAAAAAGAATGGCTCTTTAAAGATGACATAATAAAAGTCTCCAGGGATGAGAAGTCCCTGAGGAGAATGAAAGATGTGAACAAAGATGCCAGCAGGTCTTTCCGAGAAGAAAAGGACCGTTCAAATAAAGCAGAAAAAGAGAAGCCAGTGAAGGAAAAGTCTCCAAAGGAGGAAAAACTGAGACTCTACAAAGAGGAAAGAAAGAAAAAGTCAAAAGACCGGCTCTCAAAATTAGAGAAAAAGAATGATTTAAAAGACGACAAAATTTCAAAAGAAAAGGAAAAGAGTCTTAAAGAAGATAAAGAAAAACTCAAAAAAGAAAAAATTTATAGGGAAGATTCTACTTTTGACGAATATTGTAACAAAAACCAGTTTCTGGAAAATGAAGACACCAAATTTAGCCTTTCTGATGACCAGCAGGATAGGTGGTTTTCCGACTTGTCTGATTCATCCTTTGATTTTAAAGGGGAAGACAGTTGGGACTCCCCAGTGACAGATTACAGGGACATCAAAAGTGACTCTGTGGCCAAACTCATCTTGGAAACAGTGAAGGAGGACAGCAGAGAGCGGAGGCGGGATGGCAGGGCCCGGGAGAAGCGAGACTATAGAGACGCCCTCTTCAGAAGGAAGGACAGGGACTACACAGACAGGAACTCCGAGAAGAGGAAAGACCTGGTAGAAAAGCACAGAGGCATCTCCAGCTACCTCTCAGAGAAGGACAAGAAGAGGAGAGAGTCTGCAGAGGGGGGGAGGGACAGGAAGGATACCCTCGAGAGCACCAAGGAGCGGAGGGATAGCAGAGGGAAGCCCGATGAGGCGCGCAGGGAGGACCCAAAGGACTGTGGCTGCGAGGGCATCTTCAAGGACAAGGCTGATGGTGACTTTGGAAAGAGCCTGGAGCCATGGGAGAGGCATCACCCAGTGAGAGAGAAGGAGAAGAAAGACAGCCTCGATAAGGAGAGGAAGGAAAAAGTAAAATCAGAAAAATACAAAGATAAGTCCAGCGACAAAGACAAAAATGAAAAGTCTGTCCTTGAAAAATGTCAGAAGGACAAAGAATTTGATAAGTGTTTTAAAGAGAAAAAAGATACCAAGGAAAAGCATAAAGACATACATGGCAAAGAAAGAAAAGTGTCTCTTGACCAAGGGAAAGAAAAAAAAGAGAAAACTTTCCCTGGAATTATCTCAGAAGACTTCTCTGAAAAAAAAGATGAGAAGAAGGGTAAAGAGAAAAGCTGGTATATTGCAGATATATTCACGGACGAAAGTGAAGATGAAAAAGACGATTATATGGCGAGTGGGTTCAAGCTCGGAGATGCCAGTGACATCCAGAGGGTGGATGGGCTGCAGGAGGAGGGGAGGGAGCCCTATGCCGCTGACAGGCACAGAAAGTCCTCTGACAAGCAGCATTCAGAGCGGCAGAAAGACAGGGACTCCAGAGACAAGAGGAGGGACCGAGTGGCTACTGAAGTGACGAAGGACAGAAGGGAAAAGGCCTTCGAGAAGCACAAAGAGAAGAAGGATAAAGAGTCCACCGAAAAACACAAGGATAGGAAAGACAGAGGGTCAGTGGACGCCACTCAAGAAAAGAAAAGTAAACAGAAGCTCCCTGAGAAGGCTGACAAGAAACACTCCGCTGAAGATAAGTCTAAAAGCAAGCACAAGGACAAGTCAGATAAAGAGCATTCTAAAGAGAGGAAGTCTTCCAGGACCGCGGAGATGGAGAAGAGCTTGCTGGAGAAGCTGGAAGAAGCAGCGCTGCATGAGTACAGGGAAGATTCCAACGATAAAGTGAGTGAGGTCTCGTCCGACAGTTTCACTGACCGAGTGCAGGAGCCGGGGCTGAACACGCTGCTGGAGGTGTCCTTCACAGAGCCGGCCCTAGAGGACAAGGTCAGGGAGGGTGCCTGCCTCCCCGAGAGGCTAAGGGAGAAGGAGAGGCACAGGCACTCCTCGTCCTCATCCAAGAAGAGCCATGACCGGGAGAAAGCCCGTAAGGAAAGGGCTGAGAGGAGAGAGAGGAGTGATGACGTCAAGGACCTCGGCAGCAGGAAGGACTCTGGCCAGTATGAGAAGGACTTCTTGGATGCTGACGCATACGGCATTCCTTATGGTGGTAAAGCGGATACAGAAGATGATTTAGATAAAACCATTGACTTGTTTTCTACTGAAAAGAAAGATAAAAATGATTCTGAAAGAGAAGCTTCTAAGAAAGTAGAAAAGGAACTAAAGCCTTATGGATCTAGCAGCATCAACATCCTACGAGAGAAGAAGAAGCGGGACAAACACAGGGAGAGGTGGAGGGAGGAGAGGGAGAAGCTGCGGGAGAGGCAGGCGGATGGGTTCCTGAGACAGCACCGAGACGAGCAGAAGCTCGTGGGCAGAGACAGGGACAACTCTGCTCACCCCTGCAAGGAGAGGCCCAAGGATGAGAGCCTGAAACTGAAGGAGAAACTCAAGGAGAATGCTGAGAAAGATAAGGGTGACTCAGTGAGGGTCAGCAGCGGGAACGAGAGGTTGGTACCACCTAAGGACCCAGGCAAGAGGGACGCCAGGCCCCGAGAGAAGCTGCTGGGGGACGGTGATCTGATGATGACCAGCTTTGAGAGGATGCTGTCCCAGAAGGACCTGGAGGTTGAGGAGCGCCACAAGAGGCACAAGGAGAGGATGAAGCAGATGGAGAAGCTGCGGCACCGGTCTGGGGACCCTCGGCTCAAGGAGAGGGCAAAGCTGGCCGATGATGGGCGCAAAAAGGGGCTGGACGTTCCCTCCAAGAAACCACTGGGGCAGGACCCTCTGTTTAAAGACAGAAAACTCAAGGAATCAACTCCAACGCCAGCCACCACTGAAAATAAGCTACACCCAGGACCAGCCACAGATCCCAAAGACTGGTTTGCGGGACCTCATGGGAAGGAGGTCCTGCCTGCCTCACCCAGGCCTGAGCAGAGCCGGCCCACCGGGGTGCCCACCCCCACATCAGCGGTGTCATGCCCCAGCTTCGAGGAGGTGATGCACACACCCCGGACCCCGTCCTGCAGTGCTGACGACTACCATGACCTCGTGTTTGACTGCACTGACTCCCAGCACTCGCCGCCTGTCTCCTCTGCGTCCACCAGCGCCTGCTCCCCCTCGTTTTTTGACAGGTTCTCTGTGGCTTCAAGCGGACTCTCAGAAAACCCTAGCCAGACTCCCACAAGGCCTCTTTCTACAAATCTTTATCGCTCAATCTCCGTTGATATCAGGAGGACCCCTGAAGAGGAGTTCAGCATTGGGGACAAGCTGTTCAGGCAGCAGAGTGTCCCTGCCTCGGCCGGATATGGCTCTCCGGCACAGCACCTGATGGAGGACAAGGCTCCTCTGCCCCCGGTGCCTGCGGATAAGTTTGCATGTTTGTCCCCAGGGTGTTACTCCCCAGACTATGGCGTCCCCTCCCCCAGGGTCGAGGCTCTGCACTGCCCACCTGCAGCTGTTGTCACTGTCACCCCACCTCCAGATGGGGTCTTCTCGAGTTTACAAGCAAAATCCTCTCCATCTCCCAGAGGTGAGGTGTTGGCCTCTTCCCTGGAAGGGGCCCTTCCCCCTGACCTGGGCCTCCCTCTGGATGCCACAGAGGACCAGCAGGCCACAGCTGCCATCATACCCCCGGAGCCGAACTACCTGGAGCCCCTGGATGAGGGTCCATTCAGCACTGTCATCACAGAGGAGCCTGTGGAGTGGGCCCACCCTGCTGAGCAGACTCTTTCTTCCAGCTTACTCGGGAGTGCCTCGGAAAACCCCGTTACCTGGCCTGTGGGAACAGACCTTTTGCTTAAGTCTCCACAGAGATTTCCAGAGTCCCCGAAACATTTCTGTCCTGCAGAGTCCCTCCATCCTGCTGCCCCAGGACCGTTCAGCACCTCTGAGCCCCCATACCCTGTCTCTCCTGTCTCCTACCCTCTGCCCATCCCAGAGCCCGGACTAGAGGAGGTCAGACACAACGGGGTGGAAGCAGTCCCCGCCGCTGTCCCCACTGCTGAGGAGGCGGCTCCATACGCCCCTCCCTCCAGGCTGGAGTCCTTCTTCAGCAATTGTAAGTCCCTTCCGGAAGCCCCTCTTGATGTGGCCCCTGAGCCTGCTTGTGTAACCACTGTGGCCCAGGTGGAGACCCTTGGGCCTTTGGAAAACAGCTTTCTGGACAACAGCCACAACCTGTCTGTGTCTGCCCTCGGCCAGGTGGAGCCGGTGCCCTGGGCTGATGCCTTTGCCCAATCTGAGGACACCCTCGACCTGGGGCCCTTCTCCCTCCCAGAGCTTCCTCTTCAGACTAAAGAGGTTTCGGGTGTTGAGACAGAGCCTGTAGGAGAAAGTCTTGTTCCTCCAGAAAAGATTCCTTCAGGGACCCCTGTGGTCATAAGTGGGGGTAATGTTTCTGCATTGGCGGCTGAGGGACAACCAGCGCTGCCCCCTGAGCAGGCAGCCACCCTGCTGCCCATGGAGCCGGAGCCCACAACAGAGCCCGAGGTGGGCTTGGCCCTGGAGGCCACAGTGGAAGCTGAGATGGTGTCAGAAGAGGGGGCTTCTGAGGGTGTGGACACCTGCCTAGTGCCTGCTCCCAACCCTGCTGTTGAGCAGCACCTGCCAGGGGCTGAGGAGGATGGCACTGAGGCTGAAGACCCCTCCCCTGCATCCCCCAGGGGCCCTGACAGCCCTGCCCAGGACAGGGACAGCATGACGCACATACATGCCCTCGATGGATCTGGCCCCGCAGAGAACTCTGTGGTCAATCATCGTGTGCCTGGGCCTGCTGAAGGCCTCCCAGGCAGTGTGTCACCCGCAGCGGCTGAACCTGAGCCCAAAACTGCAGCTGAAGCCCCGAAGATCCCTCGTGTGGAGGAGACGCCGCAGCGCATGACCAGGACCCGTGCGCAGATGCTGGCCAGCCAGGGCAAGCAGGGCACGCCGCCCCCTGAGCGCGAGCTGGGCCCGGCCGCCCCGGCCAGGGCGCGGGGCCGTGGCTGCGAGGACGATGAGGCCCAGGCCCAGCACCCGCGCAAGCGGCGCCTGCAGCGCTCTGGGCAGCAGCTGCCACCACTCAGCACATCCACCCGGCAGACGCGCGAGGTCATCCAGCAGACGCTGGCTGCCATCGTGGATGCCATCAAGCTGGATGACATTGAGCCCTACCACAGTGACAGATCCAACCCCTACTTCGAGTACCTGCAGATCCGTAAGAAGATAGAGGAGAAGCGCAAAATACTCTGTTACATCACGCCGCAGGCCCCGCAGTGCTACGCTGAGTACGTCACCTACACTGGTTCCTACCTGCTGGATGGCAAGCCTCTCAGCAAGCTGCACATCCCGGTGGTGAGTGTGTGGGCCCTGTGAGGGGTGCCCCCCTCCCCTTTCCCCTTCCTTTTCCCCCTTCCTCTTCCTCCTCACTGCTCCCCTTTCTCTACTTCCTTCCCCTCCCTCTACTTCCTTCCCCTCCTTCCTCCACCCCTTTCCTCCTCCCTACTCACCTTAGTTTTCCTTCTCCTCCCCCTTCTTCCTCCTCCCTCCCTCCCTCTTGAGGACCCTCCTCCTTCCCTGTGCCCAGGCCTGTCCCTCCCTCTTCACTGGCCCATCCTTCTCACTTTCCTAAGGAACAGACAGGACATACTTGTCCTGCTATGCCTGGGACAGGCTTTTAGGTGCAGTTGTCCAGTGGACCTTCACCAGGGAAGGTGTGAGGCCTGGAGCCTGCACTGTACTCAGTGTGGTCTGAGAGGGCATGTCCAGTGCTAAAAGCAGGTTCTTTTGAGTTGGTTTGCTCTGTTGGACCCAGGTTCCCTGCGGTCTCTTCTCACTGGTGCCCTTCCAGGTGGGAGTTAGGTTGCTGTGCTTCCCCCAGAGCAGTCGGCCACAGGAGGCCTGCTGTGGCCTGCTGTGCTGGAGCTACTAACAGAGACACTCATAGGCCCACAGCAGGGAGTCCTCAACCCCTCTGTCCAACTCAGCTATGAGCTCTGTTCCAAGGAGCTGGATCATTTTCTTCTCTCCTGGTGCGCTGGTTCTGAATCCCTCAGGGCAGAGGACAGATGACTGTTCAGGTCACTAGTATCAGAAAAATCTGGCCTCAGATTTCCACTCAGTAAGACTTTTTGTGATTTTTGATTTTTCTTACATATTATCAAAACAATTACGTATGTAATATGTAATTTTACATATTAACAGAATAGTAACATGACTACTATAGAAATTCTGGAAATACAGGGAAGGGACACTTTAAGGCTCCCATTCAGAGTGACTCTGAGTCCTCTGCATGCCTCCCACCATGACTGCCTGAGATAGAGGAGAGCTAGGGGCAGGTCCTCTGAGGGTCTGAGGGGTTGGGGGGGGCTTTGCCTACAGAGTGGCCCACACTGTGTCTCTGCCCCCGCGGAGGAGCAGGCCACCCTCAAGGGGACCTCATGCAAGAGCCCCGGGGCTGGGCCCGTGGAGGCAGAACAGGCGTGGGGTAAGCAGATGGAGGTGCGATGAGTGAGTACAGGGTGAGAGACCTCATTGAGTTTTAAGTTTTTATTTTAAATTAACTGTAGACTGACAACAAAGTTTAAAGACCACAGAAAGTCTGTGTGCACCATGCTCGGGTCCTACTGGTACGGCTCCCGGGTGGTGGCCTCCCTCTTTGTCCACATCTGTAGCCTTCCCTGCACTCTCCGGACTTGATGCTTTTGAGGAACGTCAGGCCTTCATCTGGTTAGGTGTCCCATGGCAGGATGGAGGTGATGTGTCTTTGGCAGGAACCCTGCAGTGCCATGGACACCCCACATGTCAGAGGGCTTGTCACAGAGATGCTAACTCAGCATCTGCTACTTGGACACTTTGCACTCAGAGTGTGTCTCAGGGATGAGACGCTAGCTGCATGTGAACCCTGTTTCTCCACACACCTCTGCCCACTCAGTGACGGACAGGAGGCTCGGGGGGGCTGCTTCACCCCATATGTTGACTGGGTGCTATCAGGAACTGCAACCCCTTGAGCTGAGCTGTCCAGCGTGTGAGTGTTGCTATGCATGCCGCTCCGGCTCTCAGGCGCTCCTTGGTGCCTCCCCCAGCACATCCCCATCTTATCTGAGTGCCAGTTTTCTGCCCACGATACATGCTGCCTGACCCCCCATGACCTGGCCTCAAGCCTGCCGCATTCCTTGTTGGTTCCTTCTCTGTCCAAGAGAGGCCTTGTTCTTACCCCTGTACTCCGCCTGCTCTGTTCCCGTCCAGATGACTAGGGGTGGCTGCTGTGGGCAGCTGCCTCATCGCCAGCCCTCAGAGGTCTGGGCAAGAGCGCTGTCCCCTCCCTCAGGGTGGCTGTGGGACTGCCTAGACCAGCCTGGCTCAGCTGTCAGCCTCGTGTTCCATTTGAGGCACTATGTCCTGGTTGGTGCAGTGGCTGGTTTGGGGCGTGGGTGTCCTTGCTGTGACGAGCTGGACGCTCAGCTGCTGCCTCATCCCTGCCTGTCCCGGTCCTTGTGGGCAGATGGGTGTATAGGCCTGTGCTCTCTCTGCTGATAGACACAGTCTCCTGCCTTGTTCCCTCACAGCATCACCCCACTGCCCTTGCAGCATGTGGTATGCTCTAGGGATGGGTGGTTCCCCCCATATCTGGTGTCTGGTGGTTTCCAGGGAGTTGCCTGGTTTGTTTTGTATAATTGTAGGCCTGGAGGTGGTCTCCAGGGGGGGCTCCCTAGGACCTGTGTACTGTGCACCCCATGACACCTCCTCTCGCCCTTTGCCTGCAGATTGCGCCCCCTCCCTCCCTGGCGGAGCCCTTGAAGGAGCTCTTCAAGCAACAGGAGGCTGTCCGGGGAAAGCTTCGTCTGCAGCACAGCATCGAGCGGGTAGGAGGGTCGGTGAGTGGGTAGGAGAGAGTTGGCAGGGGCCTGGGGTAGGGCCTGTCCTGGCTCACCCAGCTCCTCCTCTCCCAGGAGAAACTGATCGTGTCCTGTGAGCAGGAGATTCTGCGTGTTCACTGCCGGGCAGCCAGGACCATCGCCAACCAGGCTGTGCCATTCAGCGCCTGTACAATGCTGCTGGACTCTGAGGTCTACAACATGCCCCTGGAGAGCCAGGTCAGTCCCCTTCCTGAGGTCTCCCCAAAGGGACTGCACAGGACCAGGCATGGGCAGGGATGGCTCTCTCAGGCGAGCCTGAGCGAGTGGGCAGGATGCATGCGTGTGGTTCCATCACTTAGAGTCTCTGAGACACATGTGCTTTGCAGCAGGGCAACCTGTGGGCACTGTTGTATTGGGACAGAGGCCTTCAGAGACACATGTCCCTAGGGGGCTGCAGCTGCCCAGCGAAGCTTCTCACCCTCAAAGGGTACTCAAATCCCTCTGATCTATAGCAGGTGATACTCAGTGATGCTTCCTACACCCCCACTCTGGCTTTACTCCTATTCGCCTGAGGGTTTGGTTTGTCCTGTGTTGCCATAGCCTATACCTCCCATGACCTGTGCTGACATTTTTGTCCTTTGAGTAGGACTTGGCTGGCCAAGGCTAGTTCCTCCAATATGCCTAGGAGTGGGTCCATATACTGGTGACCCCCAATCACCTTCAGACCTATCCGTGTTCATGTTGCAGGCCCCACAGGTGCCCGGTGGGCTCTATGTTTTTTAGTGGTCAGCCTGGCTGAAGCCAGATGCGCTGTCTTCACTCCCTGGCTGTGCCCACGTCCCCTCATAACAGCTGTTCCCTCCAGCCTGTGACCCTGTCAGCAGCATGGGTTGATGGGGCACCAGGTGGTACAGTGGTTTGTAGTTTTTAGTTTAAAACATTTCTTAATGCCTTAAAGATTTCCCCTCCTTATTTTGAGGCTAAATCTTACAAGCTTTCTCATTTAACGTATGATACATAATGACAAGTTCTCTTTCTTTTTCTTTTTGAGACAGTCTCACTTTATCACCCACAGTAGAAATCTGTGGCATCACAGCAACCTCCAGCTCTTGGGCTTAGGCCATTCCCTTGCCTCAGCCTCCCGAGTAGCTGGGACTACAGGCACATGCCACAATGCCCGGCTATTTTTTTGTTGTTGCAATTTGACTGGGGCTGGGTTTGAACCCACCACCCTTGGTATATGGGGCCGGTGCCCTACTTGCTGAGCCACAGGTGCTGCCCAATGACAAGTTTTCTTTAAAGCAATACATTTCTATAAAACAAGCTATGAGGGCTGGACACAGTGGCTCCTACCTGTGACCCCAGCACTCCAGGAGGCCAAAGCAGGTGGATCCCTGGGCTCAGGAGTTTGAGAGCAGCCTGAGCAAGAGTGAGACCTCATTTCTTTTTTTCTTTTCTTTTCTTTTTTTTTTGAGACAGAGCCTCAAGCTGTCCCCCTGGGTAGAGTGCCATGGCTTCACTGCTCACAGCAGCCTCCAACTCCTGGGCTTAAGTGAGTCTCCTGCCTCAGCCTCCCAAGTAGTTGGGACCACAGGCGCCCGCCACAATGCCCGGCTGTTTTTTTGGTTGCAGCCATTATTTTTTTTTTTTTTTTTGAGACGGAGCCTCAAGCTATCCCCCTGGGTAGAGTGCCATGGCATCACGGCTCATAGCAACCTCCAACTCCTGGGCTCAAGCGAGTCTCCTGTCTCAGCCTCCCAAGTAGCTGGGACCACAGGCACCCGCCACAATGCCCGGCCATTTTTTGGTTGCAGCCATCATTGTTGTTTGGCGGCCCGGGCTGGGGATTCGAACCCACCACCTTAGGTGTACGTGGCTGGCGCCTTAGCTGATTGAGCCACAGGTGCCGAGCCGGGAGCCATAATTCTAACTCAGTGCTTATGTTGCTCAGCTGAGGCTCCAGGCCCCCCCCACCCAAACCCCAGGTGAGTGCTCAACTATGACAACTTTCAGGCATCCCAGCATTTATCTGACTGATAAGACGAGGTCTTGCCAACCTGGGGGCCCCACTCAGAGGCTCCACCCTCCTGCTCAGGAACAGAACCAGTTCTTAGTCTCTTGGCTTTGATAGACCCACTTGCTTTCTCCCCCCACCCCAGAGCCCATGTTATGCTCAGGGGGCTCCTTGTTCACAGCGACCCCTATCTTTGATCTCCTCTCTCAGCATTGTCCCCTCCTCAAGATCAGCAGGTGGCCCGGTTCCGAGTGTGAGCTCCCAGGAGTTTGTGGTTGCAGGCTGGAGAGCAGAGTCTGGTGTGTTTTCTGGGAGCTTAGGCTCTGGGTGAGGTGGGGTAGCAGATGTATTTTCCAGATGTGGCCACAATGATATCTCTCACCCACATTCTCATCTGTCAGTGTGACCCTGGCCCGACAGCATGGAGTGGCAGGGTCTGTGCCCCCTCTTTTTGACCTGGGCAGACGTTTGTGACTACTTTGATCAGTAGAGTATGGTGGAAGATGCTATGTAAAGATTAAAAAAAAAATGCCCTGTATGTGGGCCAAGATTTCTTGGGATGTGTGCTGTGGGAACCCAGCCACCATGCTGGGAGGAATACTCAGGAAGACCAGACAGAGCATACAGATTGTTGTCCTGGCCAGCAAACAGCGTTGGCCATCAAACCTGTGAGTGAGGATACCACTAAGGGTTCCTGTGTCTCTCATCATGTTGCTCTCAGCTTTCAAGCCATCCATCTGAGGCCTCAGGCATTATGGACAGATGCAAACTCTCCCCCACGGCACCCTGTCCAAATTTCTGACCGGCAGATCGTAATAAAATGGCTGTTTTATGCACTCAATTTTTCAGTGGTTTATAGCACAGTGTTCTAACTAGTAGATAGAGATCAAGTAGAGAGAGAAATAACAAAGAGAATGAAAAATTGCCAGCAGAGCCAAGATGGCGGACTGCAGCCAGCTTTTTACAGAAGCTCCTGTCCAGAAGGAGGCTAAAAGGACAGAAGTTTAGCTAATTAGCTGATGGTTTGGAGCAGAGCCAAGAGAGAAGATTGAGGAGCACACTTCAACCTTCCTGAGGCGAGCTGCGACCCCAAAAA
>CAUYQV010023315.1:0-36224 GCA_963574575.1 Galagoides demidoff | reverse complement strand
CCTGTGGTCCCAGCTACTTGGGAGGCTGAGGCAGGAGACTCGCTTGAGCCCAGGAGTTGGAGGTTGCTGTAAGCTGTGATGCCACGGCACTCTACCCAGTGGGACAACTTGAGGCTCTGTCTCAAAAAAAAAAAAAAAAAGCCAGGTGACATAGAGAAAACAAAAAGGGAAATGGCAGATATAAACTGAAGCAGTTATAAATCCCATAATAATCTTTTCATCAATAGACTACATATATGATGGTGGTCAATACCATATATTTATTCTGTCTGTCCTGTGTTTAGATACATTTAGAGACACAAACACCATTATGTTAGTTGCCTACAGTATTCAGTGGTCTCAAGCTGTGCAGGTTGCATCTCTACCATACAGTATAGGTACATTGTAGGCTGCTGGTCTAGGTCTGTGAGTACACTGTGATGTTTACTCACTGAAATCATCTGAGGTGGCAGTTGTCATCATGTACCTCTATCCTTAGATGACACCTGTCTGTGTATCAGCAATAACACCAGAGGGGCAGGCAGCCCTAAATTCTGGTAGAGACCAGTACAAAGGTCCTGAGATGGGATAACTTGGGTGCTACTGAAACACCCTGTGCTGCCCCATCTGATTCTGCTGTGCCTCAGTTTCCCTGCCTGTGAGCTTGGGACAATCCTGGGACTGTCTGTTGTACATAGTGGAAGTCATTAATGTTTAGGGGTGCGTCTGTAAGAAAACGCCAGCTTGGAGCTTGGAGCTCAGCGGCTAACGTGCCAACCTCATACACTGGGGCTGGCAGGCTGGCAGATTCAAACCCGGCCCGGGCCTGCCAAAAAACCATGACAACAACAAAAAATAGCCAGGCATTGTGGTAGGTGCCTGTGGTCCCAGTTACTTGGGAGGCTGAGGAAAATCGCTTAAGCCCAAGAGTTTGTGGTTGCTGTGAACTGTGACATCACAGCACTCTACCTAGGGTGACATAGTGAGACTGTCTAAATAAATAAATAAATAAATAAATAAATAAATGCCAAGGCCAGAAAGACAAGGACTTGGGGAATCCAAGAGGCCCCAACTATAGCTAGCCAGAGGGTCCTCAAGGTGGGTAAAAGAGGAAGTGGCTCTAGATCATTGGTCACGGAGCCAGCCACAGGAAAGTGTCAAACGACAAAGGAAGCTGAGCCCTCTTCAGCTGTGTTCACAGTACCAAATGAAAGCCAATTACTCTGCCTGTAAGATGCCAGACTCTCCCTATCCCCAGGGAGCACAAGGACCTGTGCTTGGGACCTGCAGATGAGGTATTGCCCAACAAGTGTCTGTCCATTCACATATAGCAAACACCATCCTGGGAGCTCCTTGGCTGGGTGGAAACCTGTTGATTTTTTCACAATGTTCCTTTGTCAAGGGAGTTAATTTTGCAGATAATGACTCTCACAACAGGAAGGAACTCTTACCACTGTGATTCTGTATGGTATGAAGAAGAGGGCCCACTCCTGCCTGACCCTTCTGTAACCTGGGTACACCAGCAGCTCCAGAGGAGATGGCAGAGAACTTTGAAAACAGGGAGTATAGGGCTAGTTCTGTGGCCCAGGCCCAAGGGTCTATCTGCTACAGGTGTCCCTTTTCTTAGTTCTCCCCAGAGTAAATTAGTGATGGGGGCTTCTGGCTGTCTTGCTCATTACATCCACCCCAGCATTGTAAGCATCTGAAGTATTTTGGACTTCCTGGTCCTCCTTACGTTTTAAACTTTTTTTTGAGGCAGTCTTCTTTTGCCCTCAGTAGAGTGCTGTGACATCACAGCTCACAGGAACCTCAAATTCTTGGGCTTAAGCGATTCTCTTGCCTCAGTCTCCCAAGTAGCTGGAACTACAGGTGCCCGCCACAATGCCCAGCTATTTTTTGGTTAAAATCGTTGTTGTTTGGCAGGCCCAGGCTAGATTGGAACCAGCCAGCTCTGGTGTTATGTGGCAGGAGCCTTAGCTGCTTAAGCTACAGGCACTGAGCCAACGCCCAGCTATTTTGTTTGTTTAGCAGGCCCAGGTGGGATTTGAACCCACCAGCCCGGTGCCCTAACCACTGGGCTACAGGTGCCCAGCCATTAAAGTCTTGATTATCCAACTACACAGAGTATCAGCACCCAAAGCTATCCCTGTGGGTACATCGCCTTCTGTAACCAGAAGTAATTAAAAGGCTTGAGCTGGGGAGAGGACAGCTGAGCCAGGAGCCCTGCACTGGAATCCAAGCCCACCCCTGGCCCAGGAACAGGTGGGCAGAACATAGTCTTGATGTCCATATTCTGAGAAATGAGTGGCAGTGGAATCCTAAAATTCACCATCTGTCAGAACCCCAAGATGCAATGAAGGATGCCCTCCTACCCACCATCAGACCAGTGTCCTAGGTGATGTCTCCAGGAAAGCTTCCATAGAATGACCATCACTTAGAGCTGAAGCAGGGGCAAGGGTGCACCTGCTCTCTTTCAGATCTTACTCAGGCCCAAGAAGTGTCAGCACAGGCCAAGACAGGGAAAACGCAGACACAACGTGGGTTTCTAATCCAAACGCACTTCTCTTTATTCAAACCAGGGTCAAACTGGTCAATGGGAATCGCCCTGAAGCCATGTGCCTGAGGGAGGTCGCTTCCAATAAGGCTGCTGCTGCAGTCCAAGGGTGTTCTGGCGGGCTGTGTGCGACCCCCACAGTGCACCTGTGAATACTACAGGCAGGTCAGTCGACAAAAGCAAGGAATTAAACAAAAAACAAAAACACACTCAGTAGATTTCTTCTTTAAGATCCCAGAGTTTCTGGACCAACGAGTCCCAACCCCCCTAAGCCAGGAGTGAGGGGAATAAAAACGTGCCCCACGTCCAGCAGTGCCGACGGAAACCCTGTTTTAAATTAAAAAATAAGCCAGTATACATCGTAGAAAATTTCTCTTAAAAATCTCACAATTTGTAAATGTATATTTTTTCTTTAACATAAAAGTTTACAATATACGGTAAAACAAAAGGCTCAGGAAAATAATTTCAAAAAAAGGAAGAAAAAGAAACCTGAAGTTTTGAATTAAAGCTGAAGACTTTTTTTTTTTTAACCCTGTTGTTGAACCAGTGACTTTTTTTTTATTGTGCTGATGGGTTAGAGAAAGAAATATATTTAAAAACCTCAGTCCAGATACCCACAGCCACCTGCAAAAGCCTTGCACCACCCCCCCCCCCCAAGGTTGAGTCACTACTTTTCCGCCAAGTTTGTGATTGTCACGAGTTCACAAGTTTCAAATCCTGGGTCTCAGCCATGCAGATGTCCACACGCTGAAGGCTAGCGTCGGTAAGGGTGGAATCCTTGCACATTATGGTTTTGACCTCGTCCAAAGCCACTGCTGCCGGCGGGGGGGCCCCCAGACCCTGGCACTGAGGGGCCCCCATAGGAGGGGGGCTGCTGGCTGGGGTCCGAGAAGCCCTGTCCAAAGCCACTCAAGTCCTGCCCGTAACCTGCTGGGAGAAGAGAGTACATGAGCTCTGGGTGAGGTGGTGATCCCTATGTGGCAGCTTCTCTTGGTTGGTGCTGACCTCTGAGCAAGGCTGTTTGGACTTACATGTCACCCTGCCTCAGCATCCTTACTCCTACAGGGCAGGGTACGCCAGCCTGAGGCACTGGTGCCCTCAGTGGCCATGCCTACTGCCTCTGGCAGGAAAATAACCTCAGGGAGTTTTTATCTTGCTTAAAACCACAAAAGCAGGACTCACACAGAAAGCAAAGCAGCTTCGTGGACCAGTTGGTCTGCCTTTTGTCTGTTCTCTACTTCTCTTCCCCATTAACTCCTAAAGACATGGGGGTGGGAGAAGCCTTAGGTTTGGAGATAGATTCTCTTTTTTTTTTTTTAATGAGATAGAGCCTCGAGCTGTCGCCCTAGGTAGCGTGCTGTGGCATTACAGCTCACAGCAATCCCCAACTCCTGGGCTCAAGCAATTCTCTTGCCTGGCTATTTTTGGTTGCAGCCATCATTGTTGTTTGGTGAGCCTGGGCTGGATTTGAACTCGCCAACTCAGGTGGATTCTGAGGTGCGGAGCCGAGACAGATCATCTTACAGTTTCCAGGCCTGGCTCTCAAATGGAATGCAGCATTCTTAGGGTCTGACAAAACATCCCATTGGCCCTGTTGCAGGGCACAGTCCTGACCCTCTGACTCTGGGGTATCCCTCACCACTGCTCTGGGGCTGGGTAGCACTAAGATAGCCCACACACTACCCTCCCTGCTGGGGGACATCTAACAACAGGCATGTGGAGAACTGGGCCTTTGGCCCCAACCTAACTTCACTGTGGCTCCATTGGCAGAGGGGCCACCTGGCCCTGCATAGCCAATCTGTCTGTACCACTGATTTTAAGGACATGGGAGGTGCTTCTGGAGACATAGATAGTACCATCCTCAAATGGAGACAGCCCTGGCTCCTGCCTACTAACTGCACATACTTTGGAGGAAGCCCCATCCCAGGCCTTCCCACTTGGGGTGCATGTAGGCACAGGTGGGCCCACTAATGCCTTGAACCAGTTAAGATCCTGGCACCAGCAAGGGCCCTGCCCAAAGAACACCAAGGAATCCACCCTACATAGGAAGGCAAAAAGAGTTGGAGGACTGTGGTGGTTTTAGTACCTGCTCACAAGGTGTAAACAAAGCATGGGCTAGGACCCGATATGGAGAATAGATACCCAGGCCTGGCCAAACATGAGACCAGGGTGACTAACCCAGGGCAGCCATGACAGAGAGTAGTAGGCAGATATGCACAGCCTGCACAGCACTCGACCATACCTGGCCAACTGTGGACAGGTCAGGGCTTTTCAGGGGGCCAAGAATGCACACAGATACCTCGGGCAACAACCAAGGCCAGATGACCTCCAGAATGGGAAATTCAGAGGTGAGGGGACTGCTTTCACAGCACTCTGGAAGCCGGTTGCTACTTTGGGGCACAAGCTCAGGCCACTGAATATAGGAACCAGAGTCTCAGGCCCTGCCCACAAGAGTCTCCCCAAATGCTGTAAGGAGCTGCCAGTGCAAGGAGGCTCCCAGGCCTCCAGCCCTCCCTGCTAAGATCACTGTATCCATACTGACAGAAGCTAGTTTCAAGTTCAGTATAGAACAAGAATAGCAGACATGCAGAAATGTACTCCATCCTATCCCTGTCCTCTAACAAGTTCCTAGCCCTGAAGCCACTTGAGGCACCTGCACATTGTATTAGGCAGCACCCAAGCCATGACAATCCACCTCAAGTCCACCCTGTGTCCAAGGTAGACCTGCTACAGATTCAAACCTGAACCCTGTGTGGGGTCTCTGCACCTACAGAGGGACTGATGGTGCCAGAAACTGGAACCCACCAAGTGGCCTCACAAAGGACAGAGTACCTCAAGCTGACAAAAGAGTGGAGGCTGCTGTGCCATTTTCCCACAGCCCAAGGAGCTTCCCCTTGACACTTCCTGGCCCTGGCTCACATCCCCAAACCCTGGGACACCTGCTGTGGAATGTTCTTCTGTGCGTGGTAGATCCTGCTCTACCCTCACAGCTGGGGCCTGAGCTCTCTTCAACATCCCACACCACAGCTGTCATCCCTGCCACATGCTAACAAAATTAAACAATGGGGGGAGTCTACCTGAGGAAGGCAAGAGACCACTTACCATACTGACTATAGGGAAAGTCTGGCTGAGCCGTCGGGGGTTTGCTCATGTCTGGGGCAGCCTGAGACGGAGGTGGAGGGAAGGCCAGAGGTGCTGCTCCTGGAGTAGCCGGTGGAGGAGGAACCCCCGGAGGGGCAAACTGATCTGGAGGTGGAGGTGGAGGCCCATAGCCAAAACCTACAAACACACAGGAGCACAAAAATATGGTGTATGGCTATAGGGTCAGCCAGGGGAATACCCATGGCCCAGCCTGGAAGGGGCTTCCCAGACTGGATTTCATCTAAAACCCATAAAGCAGACAGGCCTTGATAGTCCACGTAACACCCGTAAACCTAGCACTCTGGGAGGCCAAGGTAGGTGGATCACTTGAGCTCAGGAGTTCAAGACCAGCCTAAGCACAAAAGCAAGACCCTATCTCTACTAAAAATAGTAAAACCTAGCAGGGATGGTGGTACAAGACTGTAGTCCCAGCTACTCAGGAGGCTGGGGCAAGATTGCTGGAAGCCAGGAGTTTAAAAGTTACTGCAAGCTACAATGATGCCATGGCACTCTACCCAGGGCAACAGAGCAAGACTCAGTCTCAAAGAAAAAGAGTCCACATAAGGAATGATGGATAATTCTAGAGTAAAAAAGAACCCAAGATGGTGTTGCTGCTCATTATGCATCTACTGGCTAGAGTGTTAAGAGAGTAATTTAAGTGCAAGTGATCTAAACACAGCACAGTCACTTTTTGTTTGTTCTTCAGAGAGAGTCTCACTCTGTCACCCTGGGTAGACTGCCATGGCATTAGCTCATCATAGTTCACAGCAACCTCAAACTCTTGGGCTCAAGTGATCCTCCTGCCTTGGCCTCCTAAGTATCTAAGACTACAGGTGCCTGCCACAACACTCAGCTAGTTTTCCTTTTTTTTCAGAGACAGTCTTATTTTGTCGCCCTCAGTAGAGTGCCGTGGCGTCACAGGTCACAGCAACCTCCAGCTCTTGGGCTTAGGTGATTCTACTGCCTCAGCCTCCCAAGTAGCTGGGACTATAGGTGCCCACCACAACGCCTGGCTGCTTTTGTTGCACTTTGGCGGGGGCTGGGTTTGAACCCACCACCCTCGGTATATGGGGCCGGTGCCCTACTCACTGAGCCACAGGTGCTGCCCTAGTTTTCTATTTTTAATAGAAATGGGGTCAGGCATTGCCTGTGGCTCAAGGAGTAGAGTGCTGGCCCCATATACACAGGGGTGGCAAGTTCAATCCTGGCCTGGCCAAAACTGCAAAAAAAAAAAAAAGAGAGATGGGATCTCACTCTTGCTCAAGCTGGTCTCAAACTTCTGAGCTCAGGCAATCTACCTGTCTTGGCCTCCCAGACCCAGAGTCCTAGGATTGTAAGCATGGGCCAAATCGCCTGGCCTTTTTCTTTTTTAAATAGCTCTTTAACAAGGACTAGAATCTACTTCCAAGCATAGCCCAGTCCACATGTTCTGGGTAGATAAATTACCTAAGAATCGTCTATGCAAGTGGGGCTACCAGTTTTCCAAACTGACCAAGATGCCACAAATAGCTTCCCCCACACCCTCCCTTGTTGGATCAGGTCCTACCAGATCCACTTGTTAGAAATAAGGTCAGAGAGGCCAGAAGGTGGCATGCTTTGTCTGTACAAGGCTTCTAGTCAGTTATCTGGCTGGAGGGCTGTAGTGTGCTGGGCCCTGATCCAGACTAGACAACCAGTCCTGTGGCCTCTGAGCCCTGCAATGTGACATGCTCTAAATGTGAAACCTATCCCAGATGCCAAGGCCTTGTTTTAGGATGCAGGATTGTGGGCCATGAGATGCTAGTCATGTGTGGAATCTCTGGCAATACTGGGTAAGGTACCACAAGGTAATTCTCATTTCTCTTTACTTTTAAAATGGGGCTACTAGAAACCCACAGTCACCCAGGTGTAGTCACTGTTCTGGTAAAGCACATGGGACAATCATGAGTCAGGGAGGAAGCCAAACACCTATCTCCTTAGGTGCTAACGTAAGAAAGTGCTGGTTGGGCAATTATGTGCTTGTGCTATGAGCTCATGGGACCTGCAGGAGCCACATGAGGTTGTTAAGGCTGGCCACGGGAATCACAGGCAACAAAGGACCTGGTGGCAGGTGACCACTGACTAGCTAGCAGCCTGCCTGTGGCCTTCTCATGGCTGAGGGCAGACCTGCACACATGTACCTCAAGACTACAGCACAAGCCCAGTCCACGCACTGGACTCTGTCCCTCTGGCCAAGACTTACTGAACTGTGGTGGGGCACCATAGCCCTGTGGGAAGCCTTGAGGAGGGGGGAACCCTCCAGGGGGGGTGGACACAATGTAGGATGTGAATGGCGGAGGTGGTGGTGGGGCTCCTCTTCCTGCAGGGGGCGGTCCATAGCCACCTGGAACATACAATGCAGGATGAGGGCAGAAGAGACCATCAGAAGGCACCCCCTCCTCCCAACCAGACCCAGGTTGCTAAGGGCCCATGGCAGCCTTCATCCCTCCCTGTTCAACAAGAAAAGAAAGTGTTGGAGCTGGAGGCTGCAGTAAGCTGGGTGGCGCCACTGTGCTCCAGCATGGGCAACAGAGGAAGACCCTGTCTCTTTGTTTTGTGAGCCTCAGACCTGTGTGAGAAGAGACCCCATCACTTAACAAAAAGAGGGGAATAAAAAGGAAGTGATCTCTGGGCCCTGGGAAGCACACTAACAATAGCTTTACCAACCGCAGAGGGGCCAGCCCAGCTGCCACCAGAGTCGTGAGCCCTATGCGCCTCGACTGTGCCTTTTGGGTGCTGTTCTTCCCCTTCCCTCTATACACAAGGACTTACCAATCGCCTGTCCTGCTGGCACCCACATTCCTAGATGAGAAAACAGAAGAGCAAGGTTGGTGCCATGACTGCAGAGGCACTCTGCTGAGAAGCAGCCAAAGAGCTGGGATGGGCTCTACCCTGGACTCTCCTGGGGCTTCAATCCCAGGGGCACAGGCAGCCTAGTCTTTTTTTCTTTTTCATTTTTAAGTTATATGCAATAAAATTCATACTTTCTGATATATAGTTCTATGGTTTTTAAATTTGTATTATTTTTATTATTGTATTATAATTTTTTATTGATTTTTCTCCCCCCTCAATTTTTTTTTTTTTTTGAGATGGAGTCTCAGGGCAGAATCAGCCAGACCTACAAAAGCACTCTGCCAAGGGAGCCTACCACATGGAGAGAACTATGGGGGTTGACCAGGCACAGGGCATAGTCCTGGCTCCAAGGGAGGAAACCAGAGAAGCCTGAGTGTTACACTCTGATAATTCAGGAATAAGTCCTGTATGTCCTCAAACATCTGGATATAGAAAATGGGTTTGCCTGACAATGGAACTGTCAGGTCATGCAGAAATGTTTTAGGAGTAGTGGACTGGACACAGTGATTCATGCCCAATCCTAGCACTTTTGGAGACTAAGGCAGGAAGATCACTGGAGCACAGGAGTTCAAGCTATGATGATGCCACTGTACCCCATCTCTTAAAAAAAAAAAAAAAGTAAGGGAAATCTGCAGATTTAGGAAACATTTAGAACCCTGAGGCTGGACTCCAGTTGGCAGCAGGGGACGTCTGTGCGTTCTTTCAGATGGCCAGCTTCAACCCTGCTGGTTCAGCATTTTCCAGAAGATCAACGTGAGGGCAGAGCAGACCACAGGTGGGCCCTTAGCCACAGGGGGGCATTATCACTTAGCCAAGGGATCAGTAAGTGACAAAGATTCAAAACCTGCCGGGTCTTCACAGCCCCCTGAAGGTGTCCCTCAACATGCCCACAGCTCAGTGGGTAGGGTACCGGCCACATACACGAAAGTTCGTGGTTTAGAACCTGGCCCAGGCCAGTTAGAACAATAATTGACAACTGTAACAAGAAATAGCCGGTGTAGTGGTGGGTGCCTTTAGTCCAAGCTCTTGAGAGGCTGAGGCAAAAAATTGCTTGAGCCCAAGAGTCTGAAGTTGCTGTGAGCTATGACGCCACAGTGCACTCTACCCAGGGTGACAAAGTGAGACTCTTGTCTTAAAAACAAAACAAAACAAAAAACAAAAAACATGACCACACTACAGGCAGCAAAGGAAAAGGACTTTGTAAGATAACCTGGCAACTCAGATCTTAGACCCACCACAGCCCTTCCTGGAACCTGGGTGAGTGACAGTGAGATACAGAAGCTCACAGCAGCTTCCTGCTACAGTAAGACTTGGCTGCCCAGCCCACCTATAGGCACCTTAATTGTGGCCACTCCACTCCTTAGAGCCAGGGAAGATAGCAGGAAGCCTTCCAGGTTCTTCCTACAGGACACTCCTCCTATCAAGTGCCAGTGAGTGTATCACATGCCTCAGTGGGCAAGGGCTTGTAGGCTATGCCCCTGAGGGCCTCCAGCCCCTAGAGCAAGGCAGCCTGTGCCAAGGCCACGTGATGGTCCCCACTCCCATCCAGACTGTCTAGGGCTCGGGAAGCCTTACCTTGGGGGCCGTAGCCTTGTTGCCACGTTGGCGGGGGCTGGCCTGCCCAGCCATTAGCAGCATTGGGCACGACTCGGCTCCCCCACTGGCTGGCACCTGGCTGTCCTGGAGCTTGGCTCTTGCTGTCCCGAGGTTCAGCCCGTTTAACTTCCACCTAAACAAACCGAGCTCTGGTTTAGGAGGAAGTCACTGGCCTAGCACCCCCTTCCCTTTAGACACACCCTCGGGTAACTTATTACTACACTTAACATCTTATGACTTAAGACTAAATACTTAGAACTATAAACCTTATTTAGGCCAGTAGCATTTGTTCTTTAAAAAAAAAAAATTGTAGTTGTTTAACTTTTTGGTTTAAAAAATGTTTCTCAGGTACAACAGATGCAACCGTAAGATACACTGAGCCCCATCTGCTGCAGACAGCACGGACAGGGCTGAGAACCCTCAGGAGATAGATTTTCACGTGTGACGAGGGATCTTATACTCAAGTTAAATGGCAATGTCCTCCTTCAATGGCCTCTTAAAAACATGGGACAAAAAGGGACCAGGATCTTCCCAGCAATTAGCATCCTCACTGTGGGCCTCTCTGGGACCCTGGACACCACTGCGGTGCCTTTGGGACTGCTCAGAGCCCGCCCCCCCTGTGCTTTTACCTCATACCTGAGAAACACAGTTGGTGTTTTAACTTAGATTTTTATTTAAAATGTCTAATGGAAGATAAAGACTTACCTTCCCCAGGCTAACGCTTAAAGAATCTCAATTAACTCAAAATAATGTCAGAGGGAATGGATGTGATAAGAGAATCTTACATTACATCTAACAAAAAAAGTAAACAAACATGCAATAAAATGGACATTTGAATCAGTAAGCAATCTTCATACTGTGTTAGGTCAGCAACCCAAACCCTTCTTTCAATGTGTCAGAAGCCACCTCTTGTGGAAGAATAAGACCACAGGGGCTTGAAACAATGGGTCTACTAAGCCTGACCTCCCCATACTTATCTTCAATGCAAGCCCCAACCCTCCTCACCCAACCTTTGAAATACAGGACTGGGCTCAGCACCCATAGCTCAGTGGTTGGGGCACCAACCATATACACCAAGGCAGGTGGGTTTGAACCCAACCCAGGGCCTCTAAACAATGAAAACTGCAATTTAAAAAAAAAAAAAATAGCCAGGTGCCTGTAGTCCCAGCTACTTGGGAAGCTGAAGCAAGAGAATCACTTAAGCCCAAGAGTTTGCTGTGAGCTGTGACGCCACAGCACTCTACCAAGGGTGACATAATGAGATTGTCTCCAAAAAGAAAGAAAGGAAGAAAGACGACTGTCTCCCCCCAAAAAAAAAAAAAAAAAAATTGCTACCTCAGCATTTGTGAATCCTAAATTTTTCTTATTTTTGTGATAAATTTTAAAGAGAATAAAGAGACAATGAGTCTACCTGGAGTCATCCTTGGGGTCTCAGCCTGGAGAATTCCTCACCTCTGCCTGTTAGAGAACAGACATGAAGCGGTTGCAGCTGGAGGCACAAAGTCCCCACCTGCCGCTGCCCCAAGGATGCTCCCAGGATGGGAACAGAATCCCTTTAGCTCAAGGAAACACAACAGCAGGACCAAGGGACCCATTTCAAAGAACTCAAATTAGCAAGTCTTCACATACTCTCCCCTAAGGGGACTCTGGTTCCTGCTTACAAAGCAAAGCAGTCCTTACAATTAAAGGAAAAAAATTTTTTTTACCCTTTCTTACCTGAATACACTAATGCAAAGTCGCTTGCCCCTGGGTTCTAATTATCATAGGGGACCCAAGCCATTTATAAACAGGAAGCCCCTAGAGGAAACAATGGTCCTGCCCTATCTAGCTGACCAGGAAAGGTGTGATGGCAACCAGTACACCTGCATGTGTCCCACCTCAGAGATGAGTTACACATCAAAGTTGTCTCAGACCAGTCAGAGGCAGCTGGGGGAGCCCAAAGGCTGCCAAGGGACAGGAACAGGTATATGCTCTGCACAGAGCCCTTTCTGCCCCTGTATTAAGAGTAGGCTTTTCCCAAATTTTCAAAGTCACAATGCCTTAAAATACTGAACAGACTCCTTTGAACTTTGTTGGTAACTGTCATGCATCCTTGCAACCTGCATGTTAATTTTAAACTAAAAGCTGCAACGAAAGTCACAAGGAGGGCAGCGCCTGTGGCTCAGTGAGCAGGGCACCAACCCCATATACCGAGGGTAGTGGGTTCAAACCCAGCCCTGGTCAAACCGCAACAAAAAAATAGCTAGGTGTTGTGGCAGGCACCTGTAGTCCCAGCTACTCGGGAGGCTGAGTCAAGAGAATCGCCTAAGCCCAGGAGTTGCGAGGTTGCTGTGAGCTGTGTGATGCTGCCACAGCACTCTACTGAGGGCGATAAAGTGAGACTCTGTCTCTACACACACACACACACAAAAAAAAAAAGTCACAAGGAGTGTGTCTCCTATTTTACCTGGGTTCAAACAGAGCTAATGAAGTCTGTAACATAATCTAAGTTACCTATATACAAAAATAACTATACAAATTACTGTTTTTAAAGATTCTGGTATAGAGCCAGTTGGGCTGGGTAAAGAGAAGGGGGAGGTCAGGTAAAGCATTCCCACCGCAGTATGCCTCAATAATCTAATTCACAAAAATAGCTGTGACTTCGTCATAAGGCCAAGTATTAAACTCCAGCTACTCAGCAAACCAGTGAAGGCAGATCAGAATCACATACTGTGAGAGATGCCCAGGTGCTGCCTAGGGTGCTGAGCAGGTTAAGAAGGACACAGACAGGAATTCTAGAAAAATCTAGACCTCTCAACTTTTGCTAACTGCAAGAAATTCCACACTGAAGAATTTCTACCAGTTATTAATTTCAGAGTTAACTTTTCAAAAAGACCCAAGGGTGCAGGTGACATGAGATTCAAGAATCACTTCCTGACACACAACTAGCAGGGGCTGGCTTGGGGGTGGTGCCTCTGTCCCTGCTCCCCTCTGGGGGCAACACAGTATGAAGATGAAACAACCAGAGGTCACTTGACTGCATGGTGGTTAAGTACTATTGAGAGCATGTGGCTGATACTGAAGTTCCACAGTAAGTGACCCAATTTAAAAAACCAATCCTTCATGATGTTTTTTCTGTTTCTCTCAGTTTTAAGCAGAACCAAGGTTCTCAGAGGTCTGCTGCTTATCACTCATAGACCAGCAATGCCAAGGGGAATTGGGACAGACATCTGAAGGAGAGGTCACTGAAACCAAGCCTGAGGCAACCCTGCAACTTCACTGGAGCCAGCCCACACCACCCAGGCCTCCATCCCCAAGCACCACCTATTGCCTGGTCCCAGATCACCCAGAGGAAAGGGTTCCAAGAGCAAAGCTGGGACACACCCAGCCCACACAATGAACAATTGAGGGAGGATTCTGTGGACCTAAGTCCATTTCACACAGTAAAAGACCAGAGGATGGACTCACCCAATCCTCTTTTCTGTTATAGAATTTTCCTTTCCAGTGAAATCCCTAAGTTGCCTAAGACTTGGTTTGGTCTTAAGGTAAAATAAAACTACAACTACACACTTTTTTGCCCATGATGTCGTGAAAATGCATGTTGACAGCCTGGTCCACTGATTGTTCGTCCTCGAAAGTAATAAATCCAAAACCTAGCCAACGACGAAGAGTGAATCAAGGTAGCAGGGTGTTGTGACACAAAACAGGATGATGAACAGTATTAGGGACAGGCCAAGGGATCGACCAAGGGTTTCAGCTAAGCTGCATGTGGGGATGCCATGGGCCCTGGATCTCCCTCCCGAAAAGTGCCAGCTTGGTAGGGCAGAGTGGATGGACATTGATGCCCATACTCCTTCAACAGCTCTGCTGACTGGAGGCACTTGGAGGACCTGAGAATGAAGTCACGGACAAATTTGGGAGAATGAGGGGGCACCTTGTCTTAAGAGGGAGCAGCCACGCAGTGGAATGGCAAGGCTCCCTGTGGTGCCATGGGCCAACATGTCCCAGGAAGGCCAGAGGGCTGTGCTAGACTATATGGCCTCTTGCTTGGGGAAGATGACAGTAATGCCCATGTGGAGGGTTCTGCCACAAGAAGGGTGTGCACATGGATGTGTTTCTGCTTTTCTGAAACCCAGGACTCTCCCCCTTGGCTGGCAATTTGCTTTGCAGCTAGTGCTGACAGCAGCCATATATCGTTCTAAAGCGTTAAACAGAGTACAGTATCTATCACAGTTAGTGCCTCGCTAAGCTTATCCAACACTGTTGGGTAAGCCCAAGGAGTCCTATCAGAAGTAATATACATAGGCATGTATGCATATATATGTGTGTATATATATATATATAAATAAATATAAATAAAGATTACACAGAGATACAGGCCACAACGGGTTCCAGCAGGTCAAATTCTGCTGTCAGCAGCAAGAGCAAGAGGCACCATGTAATCAAAAAAGAAAATTTTAAAGGAAAAAAAATTTAGCATTTCCCAAACACAAGAAAGTGGCAGTATAAACGAAGTTTGGTTGGTCTGGGGTGAGCATGACCCCGCTAAGTGGGGTGTGTCTCATCCTCTATGTGCAGGAATACACTGGGGCCTCCAGGCCCCAACACTCTGATGGCCCCCGATACCTGCTGAGCAGGTTGTCATCAGGGGCGGGGGACCCCTAGGAGCACCAACCTCCCCAGATGGTTCATCTGCTCAAGATAAAAGGAAGAGAGAGGCAGACAGCTGCCTGAAGACTTTGGAAGGACAAAGAGGAACATAGAGCTGAGAACTGGGCTAAAGATGGGTGCACTACAGAGTACCACGCAGCACACCGTGCTCAAGAACAAAGGCATGAGCATGATGGAGAAAGGTACGGGTGTTGGAGGCAGCAGAGGGGCCCTGTAAACTGAAGAAATGGAAAGCTGGGGCTGCATCTTGCTGGGATCAGGTGGGATAGAAAAAGGATAGAAACAAGGGGAAAAAGGCAGCTCAAGAACCCAGGAGACAACAGTTACCAGCCAAGGACAACTGGGGCCCAGAACCTTCAGACCTGCCCTGAGCCTCAGCCAGTCTGTAGCATGAGAGGAGAGGGCAGTGGACCACAAGGGCAAAGCACACAGAGGACACAAAAGCCAATGGGCCAGACCCAAGAACAGAGGACATGGGAGGTGAGTGGGGGCAGGCCAGAGCCAGGGACCCTACACAGTGAGTGCTTCAACACAGAGAGACACCTTGAACTTGAGACATGGGCAGGATCCACACACACGAATGCATCCACTACCTTTAGTAAACTGAGAGAAGAGGGAGATGGCAAAGGAGAGACTGATCTTAGAAGAACCAGAAAGGTCAAGATAGGATGTGCTCTGAGAGGACCCACCAACCACCACCATGGCATTGCTCTTGCCCACCTTCTTCTGGCACCCACAGGAAAACTTTGAAAACCCTGAAGTCCTAAAGTTCTCTACACCAGCAACTCCTGCCCCCACCTCAATAGTAGGCTCAGCAAAATGAGCTGCATCTAGGCTACGTAAGACAAGGACAGTGAGGAGAAGGGTGGCCGGCTCAGGCAGCTGCAGAGGACCAAGGGTCCAGGAGCAGCCCTCAGATTCCCACGCACTGAAGTGTCACAAGATCAGAGGCAGTATGTGGAACATAACATAGGTAATGAAACAACATATTTAAAAGTTGACATTTTTTCCTCAAACTGCAGGAGTGTCTGAAACCACAGGGCTCGCTTGGTCCATTTATAGTGCAAGAGGCGGTGAGTCGTGGGTAAGGAGCCCCGGAGCGGGCTGTCTAGGAATGCGTCTGTCAAGAGGCGGCGTCACCGCTGAGGAGCGGGACAGAAACACCCGAAACTTCGTTTACACCCCACTGGAGCAAAGCCGCTCCCTCCTCTGACTGCGGGACTGGCCTGTACCTGTGTGATATAATTTAGCACCTGGAGAAGAGAAATCTAAAGAGATATCGTTAATCACAAACAATTCACAGAGAGAAAAGGAAAAACAACTTACTTAACATTACTGTACTTTACTATGAAACACTTAAATACGTCACTAAGCATGTAATGTCTACATTAAATTAAGACTAAGACTTAACAGCTTAATTGACATGAAGTGAGGAATATGTTCCTTAATCATGAAGAGAAGGTGGGTAAAGTTCAAATGGCAAACTATTCTCCAGCATGGCAGCGCATGCTGTGGGCAATGCTGCTCGGCGTACTATGGGGCAGCTTCAACTGATCTGGGGTGCTGGGGCTGGAGGTGGCAGGGACACCTCAGGCAAACCTAGACTGGCAGAGCTGCTCACACGGCCAGCCCATAAGCAATTGATGAATCAAAAACATACGGGCAGGGACAAACAGCAGGAGCCACAGAAAAGTGCATGGAAGTCGGGTATGCGTGGCCCCAGCTCTACAGACCAATGTGACAAGCAGGTGTGAGAAGCTGAGGGAAATGATGCGGGAGGCCCTGAGACAACTCTTCACCCCTCCACCCACTTACCCCACTGACCTGAGGGGGAGGAACAAGAAAAAAAAAAAGAAAGAAAGAAAAAAAAGCATGGGATGGATAACGGAAAGTCCACACTCCAAGCCGAGCAGGGCTGATCTAGCTGACCACAGGAGGTGACACTCCAACCACACTGGTGAGGACTAATGAAGAGACATTATAAATAAGAAGGTCAAAATTTAAAAGAACCACACTTTCAGTACACATTTAAAAACAGAAACCATGTTGAAATTCATGTCAAGCCAAAAAACACAGTGTGATGTCTGACCTTGGGAAGCATGGACAGGCTGAGTGGAGCTGCACATGAAGGGCCTACATTTTATATACTTATCTACAAATCATCCTCTCATTGAGGCAAGGTTTGCTACAGCCACCATCTAACTGTGTCTGACAGGTGAAATAGTTTGCCATCTGAGGGAAGAGCAGGTATAGAAGGCTGAGGACAAACTAGATCTGCCTTTACCTCGAGGCCTCTGCTTCTCCGCGTCGTAGATCATGACCACTTCGGTGACCTGCAAGGGAAGGCAGTGTGAGACCCAGGCTGGGGACATCAGGGCCATTTCAAAGAACAGGTCTCTTTCCAGAAAACCTAAGCTAACAACCACTGGGAGCATTTGACTCCAGCCATGGATGTCTAGAGACAAGAGGCCAGCTTGCGGGTCTAACACCTGAGAATAAATGGGAGGCCTTATTGGCAGGGGCTGGACACAAGCTGAAGGCCAGCAGGGGACCTGAGAGCTGGTAGACCCCACAGAAGCCCCTCACTCATAGACACAGGAAGTGAGGCCTGGAGAGGTAAGGTGTGCTGCCACTTCCTCTTTGCAGGGTGGCTCCAAACCCCTGACTCAGGACACGTGGTACTCCTAGGCACCACCTGACAGACACACACCACACTCAGCTCAAGCAGGGCTCCCCCAGGGGATGGGGCCAGTTGTGTGCAGCCCATAGGACACAGTTATGAGTCGTCCTATGGAGCCGCAGGGGTGATCATGTGCCTATGCCTTGGGCTCAGGGGTGACTCCGCCTTGGCTTCCCCCACACCCACTTTAGCCCTCTCTGGTGCACCCACCTGCCGAGGGTACCAATGATCCACAGGACTCCTCTACTAAATCCCCTAATGATGCTATAGAATTTTAGCCTTTTCCAGAAAACAAAACCACATTCAAAAGTTTCTGTTCCTAAAACAAACACCAAGCAGGAAACAAGTCAAAATGTCTCTGGTAATGCCCAGCACAGCCAAGAAGATGGTGCAAACTCCACTGCAGACCTTGGGGTTCATCCTGCCCCACAAGGACTCAGGATAAGCCTGAACGTAGGCATCCTAGGCCCATACTCATCTGCAGGGGTAGTGCCTACTGTCTGGCACATCTCAGAGATGGAGAGAAAGGAGCTAACCAAGCTCCCAGGATTAGGCTTACTGTGGACCTGCCTAGGACTGGCCCTTCTGAGACCGAAGGACAGTATAACCTGAGAGGCCCAGCTGGCTCCACACCAAGCTGGTCCCATTTCTCTGTAACCATAACCATCTAGCATTTCTCATGGTGGACACAATGGAATCACAAGAGCCATCAATGAGGTCCACCTGGCCTGGAAGAGCTATGGAAACACTCCACTGAGATAATAAATGGCCATGAAAGGAAAGGCTAAGATTTTGCTCCTTTGTGTACGGGGGGTGGGGGTGGGGGGAAATGTTAGAACACAAGAGAAAGCTCCCAGGCTTACTGAGCCACATAAGCCCAGGGCTCCACCACATCAGCCCCAAGAAGGCTGAGGCCAAGGAGAAGCCGCCCTGACCAGCCACTGTTGCCGGGTGGGAAAACTCACCACTCCAAATTTCTTGAAGTATTCCCTGAGCTCTGTCTCACCACAATTGTGAGGAATTCCACCAACAAATATCTTATTCGATTTACTGTTGTCGCTCCTGGGTCCTTTCTGCTGTTTCAAGAAAGAAAAAGACCATTAATTCACATGGGAACCCCCTCAAAACACTTCCCACAAGTTGTATGTGACTGCAGTGGTTAGGACTTAGTTAAAAGCCAGACCAAAACACTCTAAAAATCTGCTAAGTCCAAAGAGCAACCACAAATACAGAACTATACTGAAAGACTCTTTAGAGACAGGGATCTGGCAATTTTGCAGAGCTTTGTTTCAAATATATGTAAACACAGCGCACAAGTGCCCTGCCTTGATACTGTGAACCCCAACAGCTACAGAAGGCAGAAGCAGCTCCAAGTGGAGCAAAGGGCACCTGCTGTTTTTACCATTCACCAAACCCAGATGGTTGATCTGCCCTCTTCCCACCCACCTCTGTCTTCCTACCCAAATACATCATGTTTTAGGAGGGCCCAAACACTTTGGGGGTGAGTGTTCATTGCTGTGATTGGGGGGGGGAGCTTCTCAGACATGTACATGGGTCAAAGGTCAAGCTGTTCAGTTTACTTTATACACACTGTATCTTGATAAAGCCACTATCAATAATCAGATAAAATATGAACCCTGATAGGATTCCAGTCTGAAAGAACCTATATGAAAATCATTTGGTGGCTCACGCCTGTAATCCTAGAATTCTGTGAGGCCGAGGCAGGTAGATTGTCTTGAGCTCACAGGTTTGAGACCAGCCTGAGCAAGACCAAGACCTTGTCTCTAAAAATAGCCGGGCATTGTGGTGGGCACCTATAGTCCCAGCTACTCGGGAGGCTGAGGCAAGAGAATTGCTTGAGCCCAAGAGTGTGAGGTTACTGTGAGCAACAAAGTGAGACTCTGCCTCAAAAAAAAAAAAAAGAAAAAGAAAGAAAATCATCTGTGAAACAATTCCAGAAATGGGGAACAAACTGGACCTAAGATAACACCAGGAGGAATAGTAGCAATGTCTTGAAGCTGATGGTGGCTGTGGGAAGATGTGCTCCAGTCCTTAGGAGGAGGACATATAGAAGATGAGACATAAACACATATAGATAAATTTGACAAAATAGTAACAACTAATGAATATAAGCAGTATATTTAGGTGTTTATTGTACTAGTTTTCCTATTTTTCTGTACTTGAAAAGATTCCTAATAAAAAACTGAAAAAATGGGTGGCGCCTGTGGCTCAGTGAGTAGGGCACTGGCCCCATATACTGAGGGTGGTGAGTTCAGCCCCCGGCCGAACTGTAACAAAAAAAATAGCCGGGTGTTGTGACAGGCACCTGTAGTCCCAGCTACTGGGGAGGCTGAGGCAAGAAAATCGCCTAAGTCCAGGAATTGGAGGTTGCTGTGAGCTGTGTGACGCCACAGCACTCTACCGAGGGCAATAAAGTTAGACTCTGGCTCTACCAAAAAAACAAAAAACCCTGAAACAATAAACTGTTTTAAGGGTCTGAGGCCAGTCTACTGGTAGCACCTGGACCTCTGCTACAATGCAGATTCGCAGACCCAGCCCTGCTCACCACTTGAGGAAAGGCCAGTGTTCCATACCCTGACAAGCTTGTGGGTCAAAGCTATTCACAATTTTCTGTCAGAAAAGGAGCATCACCTACACCATCCCATACCACACGAGGTGATAGCCTGAGAATAACTGGGCTAGAGAAGGTAAGGTGTGGGTGGTGGCCAGACCCAGAAGTAAGGCCTATTCTGGTCAAGTCATGTGAGCACCAGAGAAACGGTTCACAGAGAATCCCTTAAGAGTCACCCCCACGGGCTCTAAAACAGAAGTGTAAAAGTGACTAGCACCAAGCTCTCAGACATGGCTGCCTTGCCCTGAGCTGGCTGGAGCTGCAGTAGCTAAGCAACAGGGAAGGCAGGGGCAGATAGAGGCTGGGGGATAAAATGAAAGCCTCCCAATGATAAATGGCATAAGTTTTCTTTTCTTTTTTTTTTTTTTAAGTAAACTAATAAGAATTCTCTTTCTGATCAGGTGCAGTGGCTCATGCCTGTAATCCTAGCACTCTGAGAGGCCAAGGCAGGTGGACTGCCTGAGCTTGGGAGTTTGAGAACAGCCCAAGCAAGAGCTAGACCCCATCTCTAAAAAAAAATAGTTGAGCATTGTGTTGGATGCCTGTAGTCCCAGCTACTTGGGAGGCTGAGGCAAAAGAATCACTTAAGCCCAAGAGTTTGACATTGCTGTGAGCTGTGACATCACAGCACTCTATCAAGGGTGACAAAGTGAGACTCTGTTTCCAAAAAAAAGAATTCTCTTTCTGCAAAATAAAACACACACAGCACTGCACAAATCTGAGAGATTCTCAACTGCTCAGGGTCAACCTAGAAGGTCTCTGTGGCTCTCTATTTTAAGAAGCATGTATTTCCCTTAAATTCTGACTGACAAAGTTGCCCAGCCCCAGCCCCTTACCCATCCTTCCTTCGGCCGTGTTCTCTCTGGTTGCATTCCTCGGGGAGTGCATGGCTTTGGATCAATCTGCAGGAAGTTTCAAACCAGCCAGTTGTGAATACAAGACTATTTTCTCTAGGAAAGAAAGTATTAGCAACAGCAGTGGCCCCATAGCACATACCAGCCCACAGGCTCATTCGCCCTGTACTCTGCCTCCATCCAACATACAGTCTAAGCACCATGGCTAAATCCTTTTAAATCAACCCTACATTTTTTTATAGTATTCTCTGCTATAAACATCAAAGTGCCAGGTAGAGCTAGGCTGAAGGAATCACAAGGGAGGAAGAGACAGGGCAAGAGCCTTTAGTAAGGACACTTACGTTTCGGCCGTCCAGTGTGTGTGGTCTGCTGGCCAGCACTGTCCCCACACAGTTTGGGTCTTTAAATTTGACAAACCCAAAACCTCGAGACTGGTTGGTTGTTTTATCTTTCATGATAACACAGTCTACAACTTCTCCATATTGAGAAAAGTAGCTGCGCAGAGTCTCTGCTCAGAGATTGGGAACAAAACACAAACACACCACCGGAGTATTAGGCACAAGACTCACTGGTAGGGTGCAAACAAACACACACACACGCACACACCTACGTCTGCCAGAAAAGGTCAGCAACTAGCAATGTTTAAATAGGCTCAACAGTTAATTGTTTGGGGGGTGGGAGCAAGTTGAGGTGGAAGTATGGAAGTACTCTGGGACAAGGGCAATTCTTTTTTTTTTTTTTTTTTTGAGACGGAGCCTCAAGCTATCCCCCTGGGTAGAGTGCCATGGTATCACAGCTCATAGCAATCTCCAACTCCTGGGTTCAAGCGAGTCTCCTGCCTCCACCTCCCAAGTAGCTGGGACCACAGGCACCCGCCACAACGCCCGGCTATTTTTTGGTTGCAGCCATCATTGTTGTTTGGCGGGCCCAGGCTGGGGATTCAAACCCGCCACCTCAGGTGTACGTGGCTGGCGCCTTAGCCGATTGAGCCACAGGCGCTGAGCCGACAAGGGCAATTCTATGCCTCAGGTACATCAGAGAGGCTAGCTGCTGGTGACCACAGCACTGGTTAACAGTTCTGTGGGCATTCAGGAAAGCAAAGTTTAAGGAGATGGAAACATGACAACTCTGAATGCTGACTGGTAGCTCAGCACCTGTAGCTCAATGGATAGGGCGCAGGCCACATACACAGGGGCTGACAGGTTAGAGTCCGCCCCAGGCCGGCTAAACAATGACAACTACAAAACAAATAATTATAAATAAAATAAACAAGTGAATGCTGACTGGTAACCCCAGAACACTGACTTCATCATAAACTTTTTCCTGCCCGGTCTGAACTCAGTGACTGTCCCAGAAGGACCCCAGCCCTCTGCATTCCACAGCCTCTACAACAGTGGTTCTCAACCTTCCTAATGCCTCCTCATGCCGCGACCCTTTAATACAGTTCCTCATGTTGTGTTGATCCCAACCATAAAATTACTTTCATTGCTATTTCATAACTGTAATTTTGCTACTGTTATGAATCATGATGTAAATATCTGTTATGCAGGATGTATTTTCATTGTTACAAAGGGGTCGCGACCCACAGGTTGAGAACCGCTGCTCTAGAAATTTCTGCCTCTAGAACCTTCCTCACCTTGAGCTAAGAACCTGCAGTCTGAAGTCTTCCCTGCAACAATGATGGAAATATCAAGACCAAATTAACATCTTCAAAGTAAACACACACGCTTTGCCTCAGCCAACTTCCAATCAAATGTCCCCTGCCCAGAAATCAACACAGTATCAGAAGGACTTTACAAAACCCCAATGGCAGTAAGAAGCTGACACTTCCCAAAGGCCAAGGACCACACAGCCTGCAGCACCCACGCCTGATTCCACCTACCTTGGGTTGTACTCCAGTCAAGACCACCTACGAAGAGCTTCCTGCAATTCAACAAGAAAACACTCAGGATTAAGAGGCTCTGCCTCAGAAATACCCCCATCTGACCCATCCCAGGGTCTTAATTCAGAACATGGAAGAACACAAACGTGCTCAATTATGTTGTCTCCAATAGCAAGGATGTCTGCAGACATGAAAAGTGACAACTCACCCGACCACAAGGGCCTCAGGAAAGGAGTTCCTATGACACAAGCCAGCCATGACTACACAGGCCTGTGCCGATTCCAAGAGCAATTCAAGGAGGGCATGCTTTCCTACTGCTCTTTTTTCTTTTTTTTGAGACAGAGTCTTACTTTGTTGCCCCTGGTAGAATGCTGTGGCATCATAGCTCATAGCAACCTCAAACTCTTAGGTGCAGTGATTCTCTTGCTTCAGCCTCCCAAGTAGCTGGGACTATAGGCACCCACCACAACACCCGGCCATTTTTAGAGATGGGGTCTTACTCTGGCTCAGACTGGTCTGGAACCTGTGAGCTCAGGCTATCCACACACCTCAGCCTCCCAGAGTGCTAGGATTACAGGTATGAGCCACTGCACCTGGCCCTCCTACTGCTTTTGCAAATATTTTATCATCAGCAAAAGGAACTTAGGGCTCGGCGCCTGTGGCTCAATTGGCTAAGGCGCCAGCCACGTACACCTAAGGTGGCGGGTTCGAATCCCCAGCCCGGGCCCGCCAAACAACAATGATGGCTGCAACCAAAAAATGGTCCGGCGTTGTGGCGGGCGCCTGTGGTCCCAGCTACTTGGGAGGCGGAGGCAGGAGACTTGCTTGAGCCCAGGAGTTGGAGGTTGCTATGAACTGTGATGCCATGGCACTCTACCCAGGGGGAAAGCTTGAGGCTCCGTCTCAAAAAAAAAAAAGGAACTTAGTTCAGTTTTGAGGCCAGGCGCAATGGCTCACACCTGTAATGCTAGAACTCTGGGAGACTGAGGGATGTGGACTGCCTGAGCTCAGGAGTTCAAGACCAGCCTGAGCAAGAGCAAGACCTCATCTCTACTAAAAGAGAAAAATTAGCTAGGCATTGTGGCAGGAACCTATAGTCCCAGCTACTCAGGAGGCTGAGGCAAGAAGATCGCTCGAACCCATGAGTTTGAGGTTGTTGTCAGCTCTGACACCACGGCAAGACTCAATCTCAAAAAAATATATAAATAAATAAATAAAGTCCAGTTTGAGATTATATGCAATAAACTAGAGGAAAAACAGATACCTAAGACACCCATACCATACAGCGTCTGAATTACAACAGGGGAGGGGTCTACCCAAAGTCTTAACCATGAGCCTTATACTCATGAAGAGGGTCCCACATATAATGGGGAAGGTCTCTGAAGTTCTAGAAGCAAAGCAGGAGCCCTACATCCATACTCCCACCCCAGGGCAGCCTGGGCTGTCTTTTCAGAGGCCCATGAACCCCACCATTGACCCACACACAAAGCCACACAAACTGGCTGGATTTGCATGAATGGAAGCAGCTGAGATGGGCACCAGACAGCCCCCATGGGGCTCACTCAATCATAGGAGCCTCAGGTGTTACTCAGCATTCCCCCAACCCCAGGAGGTAGACATGATAGATCAGGAGGTGGGGGTGGGATGTCTACCAAAGGAACAGGTCTCCTATCTGCCTGCTGACCCTAGGAAGGGGGACTGAGAGATCAAGTCCCCCAGCTGAGCACGACCTGTGCTAACCCCATGATCGCCCTTGGAACTGACTCAGATGCTACCTAGTGGGTCTTCTGAGACCAGGGAATCCCCCAGACTCAAGTCACCACCTGAAACACAGAACCCTGAGGGCTTCCCTGATACCAGACCAACATATACCCTTGTCCCTGACAACCACACACACTTAGCTTTGAGAGAAAAAAAAAAAAAAAGACCCTCCCAGGTTTAAAGTGTTACTGCCCTATCAGCAATCAAGGGAGCTATGCACAAGGACACAGCTGTCCCTCTCTCCATTTCCTGCCAGCTTGTCCAGGAGAGACTTCTGTGAGGTTGCTGGCACACCCGTTCCTTCCACAAACTCCTGCCTTAATGAGTCAACCCTTGCAAAGATAGCTTGCAATAATAAAGCATCCAAGCTTGTTCCTATGCTTTCTTTCTCCATAAGGAAGGGTAATTTAAACTTAGTGTATGAAAAATAATTTTCCCACAATCAAAAAGGTACCCACTATCTTCAAAATGTCACCAAGCCAGCAGCCCTGACTCCCCAGGTCTAGAGTGGGGAAGACGAGAACTCAGGCTAATAAGGCATGTCAGCCGCCCTGTGTTACCTGTGCATTGTGTCCCTTACAGGGGAGATCTGTAAAGACAAGTTTCAAGAGAAACATGCTGATCAAGCAGCATGAGGAGGCTTAGATTTAGATATCATTAACTTAATAGTCCTGCGTCTCCCGTGCACCCTTCATAATTAGTCCAGGAAACATGGAGGTCAGGCCCAGCAATCCTGGAGGAGGGAGGCCTCTCTGGGCCCCTCTCCCCACAGGCTGCACTGGGCAGGCACTGATGATTCCGCCCCACACCACCCTTTTCCTGGCCAGCATCCCAGGCACAGGCTTGGCACCCAGCAGAGTGCAAGGTAACCTCCACCCAATGAATGAAGGGCCCTCAAGCTCCTTAACTGCCCAGACACTGCATATTTGCACAGTCCTTGGGAAGGAGAATTCAGGCATTCTCAAATAAGTAAATAAAACCTCCACTTAGGGCTGTACCAACCCAAACAATAAGAAAATGAGCCGGTATCACTGCTCCAAGCAACCCCATCTCTGCTGCCTTGTGGAAGGAAAGGAACCTGTCAGACCAGTCCAGATTCTAGCCCTTATTTCAATTTCAAAAAGTAGGTATTAAGGGGAGAAAGACTAGGTATACCATTATTGGCACAAGTGACAGAGGGTCTGTGGGTTAAGTAATATAGTGTTAACGCTGCACTTCTCAATTTCCATCACTGTGCTGGGTCCATTCAAAAGAATGTCTGTGTCCTTAAGAAATAGTACACATCTCAGTGCCCCATCAAGGTCACTGGGTCTCCAGCTCACTCACAAATATTTCAATAAAAATAGTATGCTCGGCACCTGTGGCTCAAATGGCTAAGGTGCCAGCCACATATACCTAAGGTGGTGGGTTCGAATCCAGCCCGGGCCTGCCAAGCCACAATGATGGCTGCAACCAAAAAATAGTCCGGTGTTGTGGCGGGAGCCTGTGGTCCCAGCTACTTGGGAGGCTGAGGCAGGAGACTCGCTTGAGCCCAGAAATTGGAGGTTGCTGTGAGCTGTGATGCCACAGCACTCTACCCAGGGGGATAGCTTGAGGCTCTGTCTCAAAAAAAAAAAAAAATAGTAAGAGCAGGAGCCAGCAAGAGCTGGCACATGCCAAGGGGGCAAAATGTTAGTCTATGGTGAGTCTGGTTGGATAAAGTACATATGGGAATTTTTGCTACTATTTTTGTAATTTTTCTCTGAGGCTGAAGTTGTATACAATTATGTTATGGAAAATTTTCATTACTAATGACAGAATTTAAGTTTTTCTTCAAATTAACAGGTTCATCACTTATGAACCTGAAATAGGCAGCAAGAGATCTCTCTCATTTCACACAAATGCTATGAAGGGAAGAAAACTCCAAGCCTGTGTTGTGGCTTTCCATGTCTGTTTCCTTTCTTCCTGCTCTTAAGGGTGAGACAGCACATTCTCCCAGTCCACAGACTGAAGGTTCACAGAGATCCCAGGAGCCCCAGTACAAAGTCCAACCTCTGAGGCTCAGGTGTTTTTAGTCAGTAAATAAGGACCCTGCCAGGCAGCAAGAAGCTAGAACAGAGGGCCTAGAGCCCCAGCCTCAGAAACATACATATGGGGCCTTTAGTGAGTGCAAAACCAGACACCTAATATCAACAGCCCTGGGCAGCACAGCCAATCTGACAAATATTGACGTTTACATTTCCTGTGACTCTAGCACAGAAGTGGCTGTACCAGTGTGTCAGAGGTCCTGTGGACCCTCACCAGCTCACTGGCAGCAAGCAGTCCCTTGCTTAGTCCACCACTCACCACTGAGCAGTGTGCATACTTAAGATGTTAACACTGGACTATTCAGACTAAGAGATTAGCTAGATGTGGCTCCTATGCATGGCCTAAGAAGGGCCTGAAGGGTGGAGAGTCACCATCAGCTGATGGCATCTCTGAAGCTGAGAGTCAGGAGTCTCTTACAGACCCTCCACCTCACAAACCCACAGAATCAGCAACTCCCGAAGGGGGCCAATACTTGCTCAGCACCCACACCCCAAGAAATCTAGAATCAGCTGTACTCTCTGCCTCCCAGAGGTCCTGACAAATGTCCTCTGGGATCTGCATGCCTGGTACCTGGGGCATGAGACTTGACCACAAACCTCCACTTAGCCTGTGTCCCAGGACTTGCATGCTCAATCTACGGCGGGTGCTCAGCCCAGGGTTGCTGGAGGCTTCTCTGTGGAAAGAGCTCTGCAAAATCCACCATAGCCACCAGGCTCAGGTTAATATTCAACTTCTTCCACCTGTTAAAACCAAAACCTGTTTTTGGAAGACTACCCTGCTCTTTGCTCAATACAACTGCACAGTACTTACACCAAAAAAACAACCCTTCAGAGGCTTCCTCTGGCCCAGGCTGACCACCAGGAGCTCTGGTCCTGGGGCAGCTCCCTAAAGGCTTGGGACCCAGCCAGGATCCTACCTCCCCTTCACCCCCAGCATTCCAGACAGCATGCCTGAGACAGCCACTGACTCCCGCCTGGTTTCGGGCTGCATCACCATCACCCTTAGGAGCTGAGCCCACAAAGGAAGCAGCAATAGGCCCAGGATCAGTGCAGCTGTTCTGCAAACAGGACTTTTTCTTCCTTAAGAACATAAAAACTGGGGCAGCGCCTGTGGCTCAAAGGAGTAGGGCGCCAGCCCCATATACCAGAGGTGGTGAGTTCAAACCCACCCCCAGCCAAAAACTGCAAAAAAAAAGAGAGAGAATATGAAATATCTCATTCATAATACTGGGTGGCGCCTGTGGCTCAAGGAGTAGGGCACCAGCTCCACGTACTGGGGATGGTGGGTTTGAACCCAGCCCCGGCCAAAACTGCAAAAAAATAAAACAAAACAAAACATAAAAAACAGCTACATATGGACTTTCTTGCCTCTCCTAATGGGGCACACTAAGACCTCACCTTCCAGAGTGCAGCCCTGAACTGAGCCTGTGAGTCTAGGCAATCACGCCGTTTCCCAGGGCCCTTGTGGAACCACAGAAAGGAAGCCCCTAAAGCCAGGTCACACCGGAAACACCTCGCCCACAGCCTAACTCTGGACCTGTGAGCTCAGGCCAGGCTTTCCACAGCTCCTGCTTCTCTTGCCAGCAGGGTGAGATCAACTCCCCTTCCCCTACCTCAGGGCTTGCATGACCCGTAAGAACCAGTATGAACAATAAAGTGTTGTGACATGAAAGAGCCCCCCAAGTGCCCTGGTACCAACTATTGACACCTACATCCTCCCTGAGAGGCTCCACGCCCCACCCTCTCAGACAAACTAGGATCCTCTTAGACCATCTCAGAGTCAGGCTAGAACCTGTCATAAGCATCTGTCAAGTAAGTGACCTGCTGTCTAATGCTCCACTCACAACTTTCTTTTTTAATTTTTGAGACAAGAGTCTCACTTTGTCACCCTTGGTAGAGTACCGTAGCATCACAGCTCACAACAACCTCAAACTCCTGGGCACACACGATTCTCTTGCCTCAGCCTCCCAAGTAGCTGGGACTACAGGCGCCCACCACAGCACCTGGTTATTTTTAGAGACGGGGTCTCGCTCTTGCTCAGGCTGGTCTTGAACTCCTGAGCTCACGCAATCCACCCACCTTGGCCTCTTGTGAGTGTTAGGATTACAGGTGTGAGCCACCATGCCTGGCCTCCACTCACAACTCTTAAATGATTCTGACATCATAGTGTGATACAGCTATTCTGTGATACCATCCAAAGAAAATGCTATCAGGGGGCGGCACCTGTGGCTCAAAGGAGTAGGGCACCAGCCTCATATGCCGGAAGTGGCGGGTTCAAACCCAGCCTCGGCCAAAAACTGCATTAAAAAATAAAAAGAAAATGCTACCAGGGAGCTAGGCTTAGATAAGAAAAAGGTCTCAGTCAACAGAAGACACCAAAGCTCTAGTGAATGGTCCATGTAATGAATACAGCTAGGCTGACCATGAGCATTCTCTGTGTCATGTGACAGTGAACTGAGCATGGACTCCCAGGTCTGGCCTGTCCATTCCCTAGGGTAACTCTGGGCAGGTCCTCTGACCTATCTGACAAAGGGAAGGGTCAGAGTCAGGGTGCCACTCTTGAGACAGTCTGCATGTGGGGAGGGCAGATGTGCTGTTACAAGGCTGCTTTTCTAACTGCATGGCATGCGTTTAGAAAAGGGAAGTCACCTAGGAGTGCATTCCAACTTCACAGCCCATCTCATATGCAACAAACTAGCCCCCAACATAGGACACAAGTCCTAAAAACTGTAAGGAGCAAATGGCAGAAACACATCAGGAACCAAATCAAAAAGAACGAAAGACATTCTCAGACAGTGGCTCTCACTCAATTGATTCTGTCCTCAAGGGACACTGGGCCCTGTCTGAGATCATCTTTGGTGATGACACTGTGGCGTGCTCCTGGCTTGGGGTAGGGAGAGGCAAGGACACCACTTAGCACCCTGCAGTGCCCAAGACAACCCACTTGAGAGAACAATCCAGGATGGAATGTTGACAGAGCAAAGGCAGAGATCTTCCTCAGGATAACTCCAAAATGCAACACAAGAGCAAGAGCCCCAGAAAGGACCTTATCTGTCCCCCACTCCAATTAGGTTTCATACCATTCCCTACATTAAAGAAACTGCCTACTCCCCAAATCAGGGCCTTCTCTGACCTGACTAACAAGAAGTCCTCCCACCTGCTCATCCCAAGCAGGTGTCTAATCAGCTTTCCAGGACCAGTCAGGAGCCTAGCTCAGGAGTGCCTACTTCCAAAACCCCATTTTAGAAGGAACCATGACCACGATGGACCCAAGCCCTCTGCCTGTGCGCCCAGCCAACTGTCCTCTACACCCTGTGCCATCACTCAGCAATGCTGGGATGCAGACAGAGCCACTATCAGCCTCTCTGGCTCTGAACAGCCAGCAATCCATGCTACGTTCTTAGGTCTTTTTCTCTAAGCTATCAAATGCTGCCTTACTTTCCCTCAGACAAGTGACTTTCGTCAAATATGTCCAAGTGCCCCGTCTTACCACTCCCCAGGTAACAAAGACAGACCAAATGTACCACACAAAATTTTCCACAACCCCCTCTCTCCAGTTAGATGACAGTCTGCTGCCTTTGAGGCCAGCAGAACAAAACGGCCACTCCAAGTAACCACAGAGCCTCTATCCACCCAAAACCCTCCTAAGAAACAAGCATGGATCAGACATCCAGCAGCCACTGGATGTGAGGCCTAAGACCCTGGAAGTCTCTGTGAGGTCATGGCAGCTTCCCAGAATCCAAGTCAGAGGGGCCTAAACCCCAGAAACTTTTAAGATGACTTCTAAGGCCCAGAGAGGGGCATGAAGACTATAATCCTCCCACTCAGTTCCCTGAGCCCTCCAAAAGCCACACTTAGTGCCTCGCCCTCTAACTCCTGCCACCAGGTATACCTGTCCCTACCCTTCACACAAAGGGACCAGAAAAGGCCTCGCTTCCAAGTGAGAACACTGTTTAGGTGTGGGGCCATACATGAAACCCACCTCAGTGACGACTACAACTGCCCACTGCTCTTCTGATCCTTCCTGCCCTGAAAATCCAGCCCTCTCCCTTTTCAGACAAAAATGTCACATTCAGGGTGTTATGGCCATAGAAGCTCTCCCTTTTCATAGGCTGACTATTAAAAACAGGATGTGGAAAATATTAAATAAAACCAGCATGCCTCCTCAAACTTCCATTCTCCTATCAGGCTGTACTCAGACTTCACAGCCTAGACTGTGAAGCACACTCTTCAGAGACTCAAATTCAAAAGCAGAGCTCACCCAGAAATGATTCGCTGGCCCACTTCCTAGGAGTGATTCTGGGTGTCAACATGCTTCCTAGGACATAGGCACACCTACTGAACTCCAACAGGTGAAGACTCAAGACCCAGGTGTCCTGAGGCACTGATCCTTGCACTCACACAAATGTGTACACTTCAGGCCTGGCTCTTCCTTCATGCTGCACCACGGAGCCTCCTCCCACTTCCTTCTCCTCTGTCAAAAGAAACACTGGTTCTGTGGCCAGAAGTTTCCACATCAAGGAGAAAGGGAGCAGCTCCTCCAGCCTGTCAAACCCTTAGGTGGAGGATCCATGCAGCTGTGAGAGGACACTGTGTGTCACTAGATGCACTGGACACTTCACATGAGTCTGCCATTGACCTAAAAATGAAGACCTACTTCAATCTAAGCACGACACACTCTCAAACATAAACTAACTCCCAAACATGAACCATTGAAACTATGGTCTCCTCACAAGAAATCACCAAAGGGGGCTGTCATTAGGGAGTTTAACAGGGTCACCAGCAGTTTACTAACATTTAGGACAACCACACCAAGCAAGCAGTTCAAAATGTAGACCTCAGATTTCCTATCCAAAATGGAAGCAAGTTTCCTATATATAAAATGTAAATTTGTCAATAATTCTTGCCAATAGGTTTTTACTTACAAAGTAGTAAAAAATACTATGGGGTTACCTGTGATTCAGAACTTTAAAACTTAGGCAATTCAGGGAGACTCAGCAGGGTGGGAAGCAGCAGAGCCAGGGTAGGCCCTACATTTTAGGGTGTAGGCTGCTGCAGGCTTCACAGTGCTATGGGTGGGTCTCTCAGAGTGGGCCACTTCCAAAAGTGTGCATGTGGAAGGGAGGGAAAAACGCACATCTCCCCTCTCCCAGGACTTGCATTTAGTTGAGGGATGAGATGGGCTCTAACTTGCCAGCACCCTGAAAAACTTAACACAGGTCTTTTCTCTTGGTCCTCCAGTAGAAAGTAAACTAATTCATCACAAAGCTCCCTTCCTTTCCTTAACCTCAAGACCTGAAATCTGCACTCCCAGATAAGTAGGAAAAGCAACCCACTGCCCTGAAGACCCCAGACCTTTTGCTCACAGAGGCTGACAAGCCTGTCAAGTCAGGTCCCAGCTCAGCCCTTCTCCACTCAGCAAGCACATACATAGTCTGCTAAGTCTTAGAGGGCCTAACCAAGAAGCATACATAAAACAAACAAAGCTAGGAGCTGAGTGCTTTCCTCCTGTCTCTGCAAAAAGGTGCTCTTTTGTTTTGTTTGGGGCGGAAGAGAACCTACATAAAGCATTTCAGGTCTACAAGTGTACTTGGTGGCTGGCTGGTGCTGGATAGGGGCCTGACCAGGCCAACTCCACCAACACATGACCGTTTATTTACTCACTACATCAAGAACAAAAACCATTGCGCTGTTCAAAGCTAAGGGCACTGTAAATTTACACGCACAAAGAGGAAATCCAACCCAAATTGTTTTGTCAGAAGAATTTAACTAGAATATTCCGTTGATGCTCCAGGAGCCAGTCCCTAAAAAACAAACGGAGACCCAACCCCTGGTCTAACGCAGATTCTCCAGCCCCGTGAGACTGCTCCTTTGAGCATCTCCGGTTGGCTTAGCATCAGGCAGGACATAACTAAAGAGGTAAATACCAGAGCAGCAAACCTCCTCTCCCTAATGACCTCCCCTTCTCCTTTATTTCCCACCTAGCTCACAGCGGGGGGCGGGGGGCGCGGAGGCAAGCACGCGGCAGGGCACTACTGAGGCGGGAGGGAACTTCAACACCGACACAGGCCGCGTGCTCACCACCTTGCCAAAGCAAAGGACCGGACCCCGCTGACCTTAGGCCTGGAGGAACCGGGTTTGCGAACCTCTCGTCCTAGAGGATTTGTGGGCAGAGAATAAGGGCGGGGAGCCCCACCGCCCCGAGTCCCAGGTGGAAGTTGGGCGGCGGCAGAACCGGAACCCGCTGCTGGGCCCGCCACGTGCACGGACCTGCCAAGTTCGGACTCTGGATGGGGGTGCTCCGGAACCCCCAGGCCCCTATTCGGGGTCCCCGAGACAGGAAGCCGGGGAGCGGCAAGATCTTGGCCCCCCTTAGATTCATATTCTGGGTACCCCGTCAAGGAAGTCGGGGAGCGGCAGCGGGGACGCTCAGGGTTCCCCATATTCCCATTCCGGGTTCCCCAGACCAGGAAGTCACAAAACAGTAGCGAAGACGACCCAAAACCTACAGGCTCTCCATTCGGGCTCCCCCGCCAGGAAGTCGGGAGGGGGAGCCCGAACCCCCCAACCAAGCTGCCATCCGGGGTCCCTTCGCCAAGAAGTCGGACGTGGTGGCGAGAACGCCCCAGGCTCCCCACCAGGTTCCCGTCCCGGGTCCCAGCGGGAAGTCACAGCGAGGTTGGGCCCCGAGTCCGCCCCCCGGCCGGCGTGACCTTGACGGGGCGGCCCCCGGCTCGTCCCGCCCCGGAGGCGGCGTCTCAGAGCCAGGGCGGCAGGCAGGGGGGAGGGGGGGCCGGGCCCGGGGCTGCGGCGCAGGCCTGAGCCCGCCCGTCCTTACCCGATTTCGTCGGCGCCCGAGTTGTTCATGGCGGCGGCGGCAGCGGCGGCGGCACTCGGCGTTCCCGGGCCTCCTAGCTCGCTCCCGCCTCCGGAAGGTCACCCACTCCGTCGCCCTCTCCACAGCCGCGGCCCGGATCTGCGCAACGGCGGCGGCGGCGGCGGCGGCGGCGGCTGCTGCCTCCTCCCCTCAGAGTCAACGGTCACCGCGCGTCCCCGCGCTGCCGCGCCGCCGCCCGTGCACACGCCCGTGCGCGCTCCCGCACGGGGGCTCCGGGGGCGGGGCCAGGGGTTCGCACTGCGTGCGTGCATGCGTGCGGCGGATTCTGCGCCGGCGCAGTCGCAGCCGCTTCGCGTAGCTCTTCCTCTTCGGCGACTCCGGGAGTGGTTGCGGAACACTTTAGGAAGTAAAGTCCCGGTGCTGGCTCCGCCCCAAGGGAGGGTTACAAGCGGTCCGAGCCGCGTGAGTGCGTGCGCGTGCCTGCCAGCTGCATGCGCGAGCACGGGCGCAGGCGGTGCTCGGGTCTAGGCACTACAGACGCAATAGCAGATGCACTTTCCTTTTTAAATCTTCCCGGGGAGGTGAAGGGGGCACCGGGGGTGCTGTCCCCGCCCACAACTGGGTGTGCGTAGCTTGAGCGGCGCGTTAGGGTCTAGCGCTATGGCTACTCTTGTCCCCATTTCACAGAAAGAGTCCCGAGGGTCAGTGTGGCTGAGTCACTTTTTGGAATCGAATTAAAAGAGTTAACTAAATTTAATGACTATGGGAAAATATCATTTAACCCCATCCCTCGGCGCCCCTGCAAGTACTGTAACTATTAACAGTAAAATACTATTTTAGTTCCTTCCCTTAATTGTATACATTAGTGATTTTCATTCCTGGTGATTTTGCCCCCCCCCGCCCCCCCCGTGGCATATTTGGCAGAAAGTCTGAAGACTCAGTTTTTGTTGTCATAGCTTGAAAGAGGAGGACGCTACTGGCATGGAGTACTGCTCCACATCCCCCAGTGCACAGTATGGCCCCACCACAGAGAATGACACGTAGTGACAAGTGGAGAAAGCTCTGTCCGTCCATCTATGTTGACAGTAATGAGTAAATGATCCGAGTGGTTTTGTCAAGAGTAAGTGCCCCCTCCTGACTTCCCCTTCAATCTCAGTCCATTGAAAACCTGATAATTTATTCATCTTGATAAAATTAAATATAAGGAATTAGGTGACAGAAAAATAGTTCAAAACACATCTAAAATGAAACTCACCTCACCCACTTTACAGTTTGCAGACCACTTTACTATCTTATGAGTAACAGTAGCCTCTACAGGAGAGTTAACTGTTATTAGTCCCCACTTACAGATGGGAAACCGAGGCAAGCCAAGGAAAAATGAGTTGCATCAGACCTGTCATCCCCTCAGAAACTGTCCTCACTGCACTGTAATGTTTTGGAGGTCAAAATAAACTATAGACAATTTGGGGGGCTGGCTCTGACTTGGGGAGTGGAAGGTAGAAGGAGTGTGGGAGTAAGTCTGCAGGATGAGGTGGGTACAGATACAAGGCAGCCTGACTTTGTCCTTTGTGCCTGTGGACACTCGGCAACCCACACTGAGGAACAGAACAGAAATGCCAACCCAATGTGTGCACAGAAGTGACCTGGGATGTTATTAGAGGAGCAGAAAATGTGACACTACCACATGTCTATCCACTGGTGATTGGATAAATGAGTGATGAAGGCTGGATATGGTCAAAAGAAGGAAGCCAGGCACTAATTGCTTAAAATAATATATTTTTTAAAATACAGACACCTACAAAGGATAAAATAACAGCCACATACCTGCCACTGAAATGAACTTGTTACCATTTTGTCACATTGCTTCAAGATCTTTTTTATTTTATTTTATTTTATTGAGACAGAGCCTCAAGCTGTCACCCTGGGTAGAGTGCAGTGGCATCACAGCTCACAGCAACCTCCAACTCCTGGGCTGAAGTGATTCTCCTGCCTTTACCTCTCAAGTAGCTGGGACTACAAGCACCCGCCACAACATCTGGCTATTTTTTGGTTGCAGCAGTCATTGTTGTTTGGCAGGCCTAGGCTGGATTCAAACCTGCCAGCTCAGGTGTATGTGGCTGGTGCCTTAGCAGCTTGAGGCACAGACACAGAGTCAATTTTTTTTTACTCTTGGTAGAGATGGGATCTGGCTCTTGCTTAAGCTAGTCTCTGAACTCCTCAAGCAACTCACCAGCCTCAGCCTCCTAGAATGTTGGGATGACAGATGTGAACCACTTGCCTGGCCTACAAATAGGAACTTTGGAAATCCACAACCAACCTACACTGAAAATAGCAATATCCTTGAAAACTGTGGGAATTTCTACTAACCATACATGCACATGTGCTATGGTAGCTTGGCATGCATCAGTCTTCTCAGAAGGACACTTAATTGTTCCTCACTAAACTCTTGACAACTTGCTAATTTTAGTTTGTGAATACTAGAACCTCATAACTCTTAATAACTTGTAGGTTTCAAGTAGGTCTAAGTTTTATGTGGAAATGAATGTCATGGCTCGGTGCCTGTGACTCAAGTGGCTAAGGCACCAGCCACATACACCTAAGGTGGCAGGTTCAAATCCAGCCCAGCGCGCCAAACAACAATGACAGCTGCAACCAAAAAATAGCTGGGCGTTGTGGCAGGCGCCTGTGGTTCCAGCTACTTGGGAGGCTGAGGCAGGAGA
>CAUYQV010023306.1:0-40278 GCA_963574575.1 Galagoides demidoff | reverse complement strand
TGAGTTTCAGTTATGATGGAGAAATTAAATACTTTAATGACATTCACCTGTTGAAGAAATTTGCCATAAGAAAACCAGCCCTCCAGGATATTCTCAGACCTATCCTCCATAATGACCAGTGCAAGAAGCTTCTACCACATAAGTAAATTCACACAGAAAATTTTGATCAAATTCCAACTTCCACAGTGGTGAAAGGATTCAAAATGTCCACTGGACTTTCAAAAAACTTGATACCCAAAATTATACCAGGCTTATCAATATTCTCAGTCAATGTGAATGGTTTAAATTTCCCTCTAAAGAGGCACAGGCTGGCTGACTGGATACAAAAACTCAGGCCAGATATCTGCTACATACAAGAATCCCATCTTACCTTAAAAGATAAATATAGACTCAGGGCGAAAGGATGGTCTTCTATATTCCAGGCAAATGGAAAGCAGAAAAAAGCAGGTGTTGCAATCTTATTCACAGATACAATAGGCTTTAAACCAACAAAAGTAAGCAAGGATAAGGATGGTCACTTTATATTTGTTAAGGGTAATACTCAATACGATGAGATCTTAATCATCAATATTTATGCACCCAACCAGAATGCACCTCAATTTATAAAAGAGACTCTAACTGGCATGAGCAACTTGATTTCCCCCAGCTCCATCACAGTCGGAGATTTTAATACTCCTTCAGCAGTGTTGGATAGATCCTCCAACAAAAAGCTTAGCAAAGAAATTTTAGATTTGAACTTAACCTTTCAGCATTTGGATTTAATGGACATCTATAGAACATTTCATCCTAACAAAACTGAATACACATTTGTCTCATCAGCTCATGGAACATACTCCAAAATCAACCACATTGTAGGTCATAAGTCTAACCTCAGAAAATTTAAAAGAATAGAAATTATTCCTTGCATCTTCTCAGACCATCATGGAATAAAAGTTGAACTCAGTAACAATAGGAATCTGCAGACTCATACAAAAACATGGAAGCTAAATAACCTTATGCTGAATGATAGGTGAGTCAGAGACAAGATCAAGAAGGAAATTACCAAATTTTTGGAACAAAACAATAATGAGGATATGAGTTATCAGAACCTCTGGGGTACTGCAAAGGCAGTCCTAAGAGGGAAATTTATAGCACTGTAAGCCTTCCTCAAGAGAACAGAAAGAGAGGAAGTTAACAACTTAATGGGACATCTCAAGCAACTGGAAAAGGAGGAACCCTCCAATCCAAAACCCAGCAGAAGAAAAGAAATAACCAAAATTAGAGCAGAATTAAATGAAATTGAAAACAAACAGATTATACAACAGATCAACAAATCAAAAAGTTGGTTTTTTGAAAAGGTCAATAAAATAGATAAATCTTTGGCCAACCTAACCAAGAAAAAAAGAGTAAAATCTCTAATTTCATCAATCAGAAATGGCAAAGACGAAATAACAACAGACCCCTCAGAAATTTAAAAAAATCCTTAATGAATATTACAAGAAAATTTATTCTCAGAAATATGAAAATCTGAAGGAAATTGACCAATACTTAGAAGCACACCACCCTCCAAGACTTAGCCAGAATCAAGTGGAAATGTTGAACAGGCCTATATCAATTTCTGAAATAGCATCAACTATACAAAATCTCCCTAAAAAGAAAAGCCCAGGACCAGATGGCTTTACATCAGAATTCTACCAAACCTTTAAAGAGGAACTAGTACCTATACTACTTAACCTTTTCCAAAATATAGAAAAAGACGGAATACTATCCAACACATTCTATGAAGCAAACATCACCTTGATACCCAAACCAGGAAAAGACCCAACACGAAAAGAAAATTACAGACCAATATCACTAATGAGTATTGATGCGAAAATATTCAACAAGATCCTAACAAACAGAATCCAGCAACACATTAAACAAATTATACACCACAACCAAGTGGGTTTCAAGGCTGGATCAACATACATAAATCTATAAATGTAATTCATCACATAAACAAATTAAAAAACAAAGACCATATGATTCTCTCAATTGATGCAGAAAAAGCTTTTGATAATATCCCTATCCTTTCATGATCAGAACATTTAAGAAAATTGGCATAGGAGGGATATTTTTCAAATTGATAGAGACCATCTACAGCAAGTCCACAGCCAATATCGTACTGAATGGAGTTAAATTGAAATCATTTCCACTCAGATCAGGAACCAGGCAACATTGCCCATTGTCTCCATTGCTCTTTAACATTGTAATGGAAGTTTTAGCCATTGCAATTAGGGAAGAAAAGGCAATCAAGGGTATCCATATAGGATCAGAAGAGATTAAACTTTCGCTCTCTGCAGATGATGTGATTATATACCTGGAAAATACCAGGGATTCTGCTACAAAACTCTTAGAAGTGATCAAGGAATACAGCAATGTCTCAGGTTACAAAATCAACACTCATGAATTGGTAGCCTTTATATATACCAACAATAGTCAAGCTGAAAAAATAGTCAAGAACGCTATTCCATTTACAGTAGTGCCAAAGAAGATAAAATATTTGGGAGTTTACCTAACAAAGGACGTGAAAGACCTCTATAAAGAGAACTATGAAACTCTAAGAAAATAAATAGCTGAAAATGTTAACAAATGGAAAAACATACCATGCTCATGGCTGGGGAGAATTAACATTGTTAAAATCCATACTACCCAAAGCAATATATAATTTTAATGCAATCCCAATTAAAGTTCCATTGTCATACTTTAAAGATCTTGAAAAAATAATACTTGGTTTTATATGGAATTAGAAAAAACCTCGAATAGCCAAGACATTACTCAGAAATAAAAACAAAGCAAGAGGAATCACACTACCAGACATCAGACTATACTATAAATCCATAGTTATCAAAACAACATGGTACTGGCACAAAAACAGAGAGCTAGATGTATGGAACAGAATAGAGAACCAAGAGATAAACCCAGCTACTTACCGTTATACGATCTTTGACAAGCACTTTTCACCACTAACTAAGATTGACTCTCACTGGATTAAAGATTTAAACTTAAGACTTAAACTTTGAAACTATAAAAAAATTGAAAGAAAGTGTAGGGAAAACACTTGAAGAAATCAGCCTGGGTGAAAATTTTATGAAGAGGATACCCCAGGCAACTGAAGCAACATCAAAAATACACTAGTGGGACCTCATCAAATTAAAAAGCTTCTGCACAGCCAAAAGCACAGTAAGTAAAGCAAGTAGACAGCCCTCAGAATGGGAGAAGATATTTGCTGTTTATGTCTCCAACAAAGGTTTAATAACCAGAATCCACAGAGAACTCAAACGTATTAGCAAGAAAAAAAACAAGTGATTCCATCTCAGGGTGGGCAAGAGACTTGAAGAGAAACTTTTCTGAAGAAGACAGGTGCATGGCCTACAGTTATATGAAAAAATGCTCACCATCTTTAATCATCAGAGAAATGCAAATCAAAACTACTTTGAGATATCATCTAACACCAGTAAGATTAGCCCGCATCACAAAATCACAGATGCTGGCATGGGTGTGGAGAAAAGGGAACACTTCTACACTGCTGGTGGGATTGCAAACTAATACTTTCCTTTTGGAAAGACATCTGGAGAACACTTAAAGAACTAAAAATAGACCTGCCATTTGATCCTATAATTCCTCTATTAGGTATATATCCAGAAGACAAAAAAAAAATCACACTACAATAAAGACAGTTGTATCAGAATGTTCATTGCAGCCCAATTCATAATTGCTAGGTCATGGAAGAAGCCCAAGTGCCCGTCACCCCATGAATGGATCAATAAATTGTGGTATATGTACACCATGGAATACTATGCAGCCCTAAAGAAAGATGGAGACTTTATCTCCTTCATGTTTACATGGATGGAGCTGGAAAATATTCTTAGCAAAGTATCTCAAGAATGGAAGAAAAAGTATCCAATGTACTCAGCCCTATTATGAAACTGATTTATAGCTTTCATAGGAAAACTATGGCCCAATTTTAGCCCAAGAATATGGGGAAAGGGGAGAGGTAGGGGAGGAGAGAGGGGAGGATGGGTGGAGGGAGGATGATTGGTGGGATTATACCTATGGTTTATCCTATAAGGGTACATGTGAATTTCTCTAAATGTAGAATATAAATATCTTAACACAATAACTAAGAAAAAGACATGAAGGCTATGTTAACCAGTTGGATGAAAGTATTTCAAATTGTATATAGCAACAGCACTGTGTACCCCATAATAGCATTAATGTACACAGATATGATTTAAGAAAAGAAGAAAATGAACAAAAGACATAAAGAGACATTTCACCTAAGAGGATATGAAGATGGCAAATAGGCACATGAAAATATGTTCAGCCACATTAGCAATTAGGGAAATGCAAATTAAAATCACAATATTTTAGAATATTTCACAACCAAATATTATACATGTATCAGAATAGTTGAAATAAAAAAATAATGACAACACCAAATGCTGGGGAGGATGAGGAGAAACTGGATCACTCAAATTTTGCTGGTGGAATTGTAAAATGGCACATCCACTTTGAAAAATAGTTTGGCAGTTTTGTAGAAAACTGTCTGCAACTACCACATGACACGATAATTTCACTCCTGGGCATTTATTTTTGAGAAATAAAGACTTATGCTCACATAAAAACCTATATATGAATGTTTATAGCAGTTTTATTCGTAATAGTCTTAAACTAGAAACAACCCAGATATCTTTCAGCAGTGAACAGTTAAGCCACAGTGGCACAGAGTGCCGTGGAACACCTCTCAGGAATAAACCACCATGTGTGTCTTGATAATAACTTGGATGGATCTTCGGGGACTGATGCTACATGAAGAGACATCCAGGGGTTACATACCATTGATTTCACTTGTATAACACTGATGAAGTGACAGAATTATAGAAATAGAAAACAGATTGGTGGTTTGGAGGGCCTTGCAGTGGAAATGGCAAAGGGGCCCCAGGAGGGAATCCCGAGGGCTTGGACATGCTTGGCTGTCTCTGCTCCAGCATCCTGGCGGTGGAATTGTTCTATCCTCTTGTGAGACATTGCCACGGAGGAGCTGGGTGAAGGGTCTGTGGGATCTCTGTGGATCATTTCTTTTCTTTTTTTTTTCAAGGATTATTAGATTTATTCTGCAAAAGAATCATGTCCTTTTCTACCATAAACATGCCATATAAAAACATTATGAGAAGATTTGACAACCAAATAATTTTCTTCAACATGCAAAGTATTCTTTTTTTTTTTTTAATTATTGGGGATTCATTGAGGTTACAAAGAACCAGGTTACATTGATTGTGTTTGTTAGGTAAAGTCCCTCTTCTAATTATGTCCTGGCCCCAAAAGGCATGCCTTTTAAAATCCAAACAACTACAATATCACTCACAAATGGTAAAAAGCAAATCACCAAATTATGCATATATGACTAAGATTATGCATAGAACATGATCAATCTAACCTTTAATACAAGAAATACAAATGTCAATGTGATAGCCATTAACATACATTAAATCAGGCCTTTTATGTTTTTTTCTTTTGTCATAGATTTTTTTTTATTATTAAATCATAGCTGTGTACATTAATGCAATCACATTAGGGTACAGTGTGGTGTTTTCATATACAATTTGAAATACTCTCATCAAACTGGTTAATGTAGCCTTCATGTCATTTTTTTAGTTATTAAGACATTCATACTCTGTTTTTAGAAAGATTCACTTGTACCCTTGTAGGATAAACCATAGAGGTGACCCCACCAATCACCTGATTCTCAAAATTCAAAACTTAAAGACAGTTGTCCTATACTGAAGGGTTTAGAGGAGGATAAAGAAAGTGAAGTCTGAACTTACATTGTCATTCGACCAGAAGCAAACACACATCTGGATAGAGTAAGGTAGAAAATCAAATTGCCTTGAAAAAGTGCACAAGATGGGCACTGGCCTGTCGGTGGTGTGGGGGACAATGCCTGTCTTCTCAGTGAGTTCCTGCTAAATCTCCTGCTCTCTGCTAAATGACTTCTACGAAACAGTTGTGGAACACAAGTGTCTAGAAATACTATTCCATTAACACTCACCTACAAATGTCTTCCCCATGCATGTAAAAGTTGTGAGACGAAAGAATGCAATAAGAGAAAAGCGTATGCTGTTAGGATGGTTTTTCTTGTTAGAAGCAGGCTCTGTGGAGGTGGGCGCCGCTCTCTGGCCAGGCAGAGTGCTGAGTTCTCTCCATACACGTTTTTTACACGGGACAGTGATTTGGGGGTCAGTACACTATGCTTGTCCTGCCGACTCTCAGAACACCAGCGAAGTCACTCTTCTGTCTTTTCCACTATCTCTCTATTTTTAATGCAAAGAACATTATATTTTATAAAGAATCCAAGAAGGCTATAAACCAGGTTAAAATCTGTTTCACTTTAATTCCAATCTGCAGCCACCACCCCTGTCCAACTAAATTTCCCATTACAACTTGAATTTAAAATTCGAATCATTTTGTTTTGGACACTCCTCTGGATCCCTGTGGCATTTGCAGGGACACCCTCGGCAGCTTTTTCTCTCCTTCTCCTTGTCTTCTCCCCTCTCCTTCTTTATCTTCTCCTCTCCTTTCCCCCTCTCTCCCTCCCTTTCCTCCTCCTCCTTCCTTTCCCTTTTCCTGGGAGACGGAGATTTCTTTGTGCTTGGGGTGACTGATTGAATTTTACCTGAGCTAAATTATAGTTGCACATTCCCGTAATTGCAGAGGGCCACCCAGAGAAACAAAACCCCGGCTGCTGGTGCCCTGGGATTTCCCAGATGTGTAATTTCAAATTGATATGAAAAAAAGCCTTGCAATGCATTAATAATAGCGTAAAATGTAACTCTGTTGGCCAAGGGTGAGCGGAGGCTTTATTTTCTTAGCTACAAAACAAGCTATGGACCTCAGGTGACTAGCATTTATTGTTAGAATGGGTTTTCTATTGCAAACCTTCTGAAACACAAAATGAGAACAAATTTATACCGACCCCTGTGTGCGTTCAGACTCACAGAGCACGTGTGAAATGCCAGAGCTCTTGGTGGGTGTTGTATGCTCCCCTTTACTCAGTAGTTCAGAAATTAGAGGTTTTCCTGTAATTCAAAAGCACCCATCCATGTGCCAGGGAGGGAACAGGCCACCCAGGCTGTTTCTTTCATGTGGTGTCATCGCTCTGCACCTAACATCTGACAGATGCCACTCCTGCAATGAGAGAGAGAGAGAGAGAGAGAGAGAGAGAGAGAGAGAGAGGAGAAAGAAGGAAGTCGTGTGGTTTTCTCAGTATCTGAAGGCGCTGGGCTGAAACCTGTGTTTTATTTCTGAACCTCCCTGGACTGGACCTTGTGTGTGCAGGGCAGAGAGAAACAGATACGTGTTTCTAGATCAAGCCCAAGTCACGGGGTGACAGAATTACACCCAGTTGTGGGCTGCACCCAGACTCAGGGCCTGTTCCACATGTGGCCAGGGATGGCATCTGTGTGCCGTCCTCTGCTCTTTACGGATGCACAGACTGCATGGCCGCTGGACAGAGTCCCCTGGGAGCATCGACAAAACAAGCTGTCAGTTGGATCCAATAATTTGTTAAAACAATATTTCAGTAGTGCCTCACATACCTCATTTCTTGGTTCCACCCTACAGCTGGGGAGTAGCTTTATTTTTCCTGTTTCCTGGTGGATGAGACTTGGGTGCAGAGAGTTGAAACTCTAAGAAGGGGCAGAGACTGGATGAAGAGCTGGGTGTATCTGGTACCAGGAGGGTCCTGCTCCCTCCCTGGGGACAGACATCTGAAGGCTTCCTCTGAGGGAGGTACTGGGGGCTGTTGCATGTCACTCCGGGGCACGTGTGGCTTGGTGAGTAGGACCCTCTTCCCCTTGATTATCTTGCCCTTGTATGGGGCGTGAAAGGCGGCAGCAGAGGTCCCCAAGGGCAATACTCCGTTCTCACACTGGGGCACACTTTTCTCCAATGATTAGCACATGCTCAGCACTCCTCGTAAGGTGGACCAGACCCTGGAGGTCCATTGGCAGAGGAGGGGCTCCGTGTTCTCCCTGTCCCCAAGGAGAAGAGGCTGGACATTGACTTTCATCAAGCTTCACACCCTCGGAAATGGCATTGACTTCTTTTGGGGAATGAAATGTGGTAACAGATGCCTGGAGAGCCTCTGTGGAGTCATGGTGTGGGTGTGGAGGGCCCGGGACATCCTCCTGCCAGGGCTCCCTGAGGACTGGTCTGTGGAAGCTCCAGGGAGAGGCCTCCCCAGCTGACCTCGTTCTGGCACTGCCCTTTCTGGTGACCTCTTTCTACCAGTCCTCCTCTCTGGTGCCCGCTGCCCTCATCTGAACTTGAGCTCACCCAGGACACAGGGTGAGGACTGCCCTCTGCTGAATCCCAGCACCAGGAAATTCTGGCCGATGGCCGACGTCTGGCAGATATTGGGGAGAAGGAGCAGAATCCTTTGTGACCTGTAAACACACCTGCTGCCATTGTTCCCATCTGCTCGCCTGTCCACAGCAACCCCTAGTTTCTTTGGTTTGGGTTCTGCCTAGCAGACCTGTTTGTGTGATCGTTGGACACATAGGAAGCTGCTAGTGGTGAGTGCTCAATGGCCATCAGCACCCTCCCCCTTCGAGGCATGGTACTTGAGGGAGAGAGTGACCAGTTCTTTGCCAGGACTGTTGAGAGAATGTTTGGTTTCTTGGACTTTGAATTCAGGACAGCAGGATCTCTAGGGCCATGTTCATTAACAGTCCCTAACACAGCTCACAGATTAAAACAAAACTTGTGTCAACGTCACTCCCGTTTTCCTGACCATACAGATTAATAGAGCAACAGTAACCCTATTCTACCAGACAGGAAAGACCAGCTTCTCTCAAAGATGTTCCAAGGACCTCTGGGGGTCCCCACGGGATTTCCAGGGAATCTGTGAGATCAAACCAGTTGTAACAGTGACACTGAGATGCTGTTCTCACTTCCCCCAGGTGTGCTCCAGAGTCCCGTGGTGCGTGATGTAGGGGTGAGAGGCAGGCGGAGGGAAGAATCCAGTGTCTTCCATTCCACTGGACCTTTAAAAGATTTGGAAAAAGGCGAAACTATGCCACTCTTCTCACTGTTTGTTTGTCTTTATTTTGGAGAAAATGGTTATTTTTCCTAAGGAAACATGGTGTCTAATGAGTTTTCTATTGTTATTTTTTAGCAAATTAATAAATGGATTTCTCAGTTTTAATTTTTAATATGATAAATAGCAACAGTCATAACCACAGAAACCAAAGTTATTTGGGATTCTCAGTAGAAGGGTGCTGAGACCAATATGTTTAAGATCCACCTACATTGTAGAAGATTCTAGAAGAAGCCCATGTGGTGCTCATCAGTTGTCCCCTCCCTCACTCTTGCTGAGGTGACATCTGTCCTGATGCATGGGAAGGGCCTAAACCCCACCATGAATATACATGACGCCACAGTTACCAAAGCCCCACAGTTAACAAGCTGAGGAACCCACCCAGGGCCACCCACCTCTGCTGTCCTGCTGCAGCTGTGTCCTGGGCAGCCACCAAGGTGTACACCGTGGGCAGGTGACAGGTCCGTGTTGGCACCTCCAGGAAGCACGTCGCTAACATGGCCTTCTGTTGTGTGAGTGCCCTGCCGCTCCCCAAAGGGTCTGCTCACACTGCCATCCCCACAACAGCTCCTGAAGAGTCACACGGGGATGCGCACTGGGCCCAGCTCCTAGAGGGGTAGGCACCCAGCTCTTGTTGGAATTTCTACCCCTCCACCCACTCCCCCAAGGCCACACTGTCAGCTGCATCCCCTCATCCTGGTCCCTTCTATCTCTTGTAGGCTCCTTTGCTCCTCCCAGCCACGGACTCTACTGAGATGCCCCAAGTTCTCTTGAGGTGTTTGACTCCTAAGAGAAGGGGGGCGAGATGGAAGCAGAGCCTGCTCCAGGCAGGTCGGCTGCGTTTGTGCACATGAGTCATGTGTGGTGTGTGTGCTGTGTACACTGCATGCATGTGAACATGGCTGTGCAGTGTGGGTATCCTCTTTGGGGGTATGAGTTATGTACTCACGTGTGTGTGCCCCTGTGTTATGTCCTCTCGTTTGTGTGTGTGCCTGTGTTATGTACTCGTATATGTGAGTGCATGTGTTATATAGTCATGTTTGTGTATGTGTATGTGTGCCCATGTGTTACGTCCTCACGTGTGTGTCTCTGTTATGTACTCGTATATGTGAGTGCGTGTGTTATGTACTCATGTTTGTGTATGTGTATGTGTGCCCATGTGTTAAGTCCTTATGTGTGTGCCTGTGTTATGTACTTGTATATGTGAGTGCATGTGTTATGTACTCATGTTTGTGTATGTGTATGTGTGCCCATGTGTTATGTCCTGACGTGTGTTCCTATGTTATGTACTCGTATATGTGAGTGCATCTGTTACATAGTCATGTTTGTGTATGTGAATGTGTGCCTGTGTGTTATGTCCTCATGTGTGTACCTGGGTTATGTGCTTCGTATATGTGAGTACATGTGTTATGTAGTCATGTTTGTGTATGTGTATGTGTGCATCCCTCTGCCTGTGACACTGCATCCTGACCCGCTCTGCACCAAGGCACTCAGTGTCTCCCTGTCAAGGCCCCAGGACCTTCGTGGGACTGACACAGAACTGTGACTTTATACTTTCAGGGTCTCCTGCTGGGTCCGGGAGGAGGTGGAGGAAGTGTGCTCCATCCTTGGTGCTGTTTATTCTCTGTTTAACCCTCTTTTCTCTAGACCGTCTAAGAAAATGTGCATTGTCTAACATCTAGACCTATTTAGTATTTTGTTTCACAAATTTTTAATTAATTATATATTTTAATCAAAAATTTGTTTTTAATTACAAAATGGAATGAAAGACTCTATCCTCTCAGAATAGGCATTTTGGAGCAGGGGTATGATTTGGGGAGACCACCTTTTTGGTATCTTACTATAATTTGCAGTGAGTTACCTGTCGACAGATGAGCAATACAGTTTTATTACCATCCTTCACCCTCAAATAAAAAGAGAATAAAAATTCTCTATGGTAACAATAAAAATATTTATTTTGGGGGAAGTGCTGCAAACTACAGATTTCTTTAGGAGATGGACCCCCAACTTAGAGGTATAGAAATAGAAAGGGCCGATTACAACATCCCCCCTCCCCAGCCCCTGTCGTCCTTCCTCTGTGGAACTGTCACCTGGGGGAGCCTCACGAATCCCCAGTCTGGCAGCCGGGCGCCCGGCTGACCCGGGAGCTCTTCTCAATCTCTGAGTTCTGCGCTCTGAGCCCGAGTTCATTATCTAGGAAAGCACATTAAAAATAACAGCGAGAAAAGCACTTCAACACCTCTCACAAATTTTAACAGTTGGATGCAATTTGGATTAGAGGAAATATATATTTATTTTATGGAACAAACATGCACACAATACGATTTTGTTTAACAGTAACCATATTATTCAGCGGCTTGGTAATGGCATTTGAAACTTCGTTACAGAACGTTCCTTTTAAGGTGGCGAATTGAGCTGATGCCACTGTTCAGCTGCCCTGAGAACTGTTTCCTTTCACCCCGGCAACTGGCCGGGGTGATGTGGGCTTGTTTCCCGCAGCACCCACAGGCACGAGGACTCTGGACCGCGGGGAGGAGGGGGCTCCGCAGCTCCCCGCGGGCGGCAGGTGGAGGAATAGCTGGAGCCCACGTGAGGCTGTGGCGGCGGCAGGGTGCGGCTGCCGGGTCTGCAGGGTGCAGCTGCCGATCTGGGGGGTGCACCTGCTGGGTCTGCAGGGGGCGACTATGGGTTGAGGCTGCGGTGTCGGCGGCACCCACCCGGCCTCCCCGGGAGCCTGGGTGCAGCTGGTGCAGATTCCTTTTATCCTGAATCCTGCAGGTCAGACAGACATTACACGGAAGGCCTTATGCCCTTTTTAAGAAAGAGGAAAAGCTTCTCTGAAGTCTCCTTTCTCCTCCAAGTCTTACCATTCCAAACTGTGTGGCAGGTCTGTGCCGAAGCCACTCACTCGGGTGGACAATGAAAATTCACCCCCGTGAGCAGAAATATGACTCCCAGACCCGAAGATGGGCCACTCGATGGAGAGAGGACAAAATTCTAAAGTTAGGAGGAAAAAGTGGTGAGGGCCAGGCCGGGGGCACAAGGATGCCTGATGCGCGGAGGTGACCCGAGAGGTAGGAGCTGGTCACCTCGCGCAGGCAGACACCGGCAATGAGGGGGCCCGGGAAGGGGCTGCGGGAGGCTGTGCATCCGATTTAGCGTCTGGACTTCTGCCAAGCGTCCACTTCCACAGGAGCACGAAGCTGTGGGGCCCACGTCTTCTCACCATTCCTGGCCTTTCCTGGAGGTGGAGGGTGGGCACTTGAGGCAGCCCCCTGCACTCCGCATCTGAGGGTAGCCGGGAGTGAGCTTTGGTGCTGCTAGGCAGTGTGGCCTCGTAGGTCGGAAGGAAACTGCGAACAGCAGCACTGGGAGCATGGGAACACCTGTGCGTCTTGGGGATCCCTGTGGGGTGCACAGACAAGGCCCAGCTGCGGGCCGGCGCAGGTCTTGGTGTGCAGGTCTGAGAGAAGGCTGCGTTGATCGTGTTCTGCGGCTCCTCCAAGTGCAGAGTCCCCCACGTGTCTGCATCTTCTGTCCCCCCGCGGGTCAGATCGGCCTCCACTTCCTCTTAGTTAGTTTGTAGACCATGTGACTGGCACCAGGCCCCTCCAGAGCCATGTGGTATCGTCAACACTCTCACAGCCAGGAAGACTCAGGTGGCCCCAGGACCATCCAGGGTGATGAGCTCTGTGGTGTCATAAGCTAGTGTGGCTTCTGTTAGTAGTTAAGACACAAATATTCAGATTTTATACTTCTCTGCGCAGTGAGGCAATAGTAAAGATTTCCCTGACATAAGGCTAGAAACACCTGTTAACCACAGTGTTGGTGACTAGGCAGGCCTAGCCAGGTTTCTGTACTGAGTACAGTCAAGTCCTTGGGGGCGGGGGGAACCCTGGCTTAGGGAGGGCAGTCAGCCGAGGCCTTACTGGAGGGAGAAAACAAAAAAGGAAGAGGAGACACTTTCTGAGGGTCAATTTTGCAACCTCTTTGCCAGGCGAATTTTCTGAATCTTTAAATAAAATAATCCCATGGCTTAGCGGGGGAGGGGCTGTTTATCTGGGACTGTAATTGAGCAGAGCCCTTGAATTGGGCTGTAATAATTAGCAGAAGAAGACAGCGCTGTGATGGGCTGCCCCAAACATACAGATTAATTACATCGAGTACCTAAATTCTCCTGGGAATCATTTTTGTTGCCAGACACGGGACGTTACTCTTTACGACTTTTATGATGCACAACTCCTGGGGCTGTCACACACATTCTGGAAGCAGGGCCTTCAACGGAAGCAGCCTCCACGACTCCGCTCCCGTCTGGGAGAGCTGCAAATGGGTCTGGCACTGTGCAGCCTCCCAGCCGCCCACGTCACAAACTGCCTGTGTTTCTTTTCAAGCAGCTCACCGAGAAGATGGGAAATTTCAAATAGAACAGGTACACTCTCAAGTCCATAAAAAGGGCAGCAGCCTCCTTTCCATAATTATATACCTATAAAAATAATAAGGACGATGCAGGACCAACGTTTTATGGCATTTCTGCTAAGTGCTGCTGTACACTCACTGAGGAGGCTTCTCGGGGCCGGGTCTCCTGGTGTCTGTTCCGTTCAAGGTGTCCCGCGGCTGCAGGTGTCCTGCGCTGTGCCCCACCTGGCCACTGTGTCCTGAGCTCCACCTGGCCATTGTGCCCTGAGCCCCACCTGGCCATTGTGCCCTGTGCCCTTCCTGGCCATTGTGCCCTGTGCCCCACCTGGCCGTTGTGCCCTGAGCCCCACCTGGCCATTGTGCCCTGTGCCCTTCCTGGCCATTGTGCCCTGTGCCCTTCCTAGCCATTGTGCCCTGTGCCCCACCTGGCCATTGTGCCCTGTGCCCCTCCTGGCCATTGTGCCCTGGGCCCTGGGCCCTCCAGTCTGTATTCTGCCCCATCCATTCTGAATTGCTTGACAGTGGCAGCAACAATGCCAAATTAACTTTTACAATAGTAAATGGCTGCAAATATGTCCCCTGTGAACTTTTCAGGGCTTCTCTTCAGGGGAAATAGGAAACTATCTTGGGGTGGGGATTGTGCTAAAAGAACAAAATGCAGTGTGTTTCCCTGGCAGGATTATTGACCTTCACACTCACCTCTCTCCACAGATACTGCATTTCCGTAGCTCGCGCCTTCCCTTGAATGTGGAGGGGGAAAGAATGTGAAATTCCTCTGCAGACGAGTGTCACAAATCCTCATGAACACGGAGTACCACGTGCTGGCCTGTAGCTCCACAGTGAGCCGTGGCCCTCGAGCTAGCAGGGGAGGGTGACATGTTCCATGTTCGTCCCTCAGCCAGTGACTTCCCAATTGCTAGTGAAAGAGTCTTGCAGGACTGGCACGGCTCGGGCTGGCAGCTCAGCCACATCATACTTGGGGCTTTAATTCTGTCTAAATCCACATTCTTGTAAGGTTTGTGGCCACATTTAGAATTTAATCCAACTCTTAAAAATATGTCTCTCAACAACTACTTACACAGTTGAAAATGATAACGCTGACAACATTGGTTAGTCATTTTCTTCCTTTAGTGAGCGTCATTTTCTGCAAACTGGCCCGACCACGCCTTCTGTGCCAGTGAGCAGCAATCTCCTGGGAGACAGCCACCTCTCCCTCCCAGGCGTCCCTGCTTGGAGCCCTGCCCGTCACTGCTGTGTCTCTTTTGAGCTCCGAACTGATGTGGCTGTGGAAACACCCAGCGCCCTGACCACAGCACAGTCCTCCACAACACGACTGATTTAATCAGAAAAGGTTTACAGATAAAAGGTAGAAATGCTTCCCCAGAGGGAGCCATTTCGAAGGTCCTCAGGGCCCGGAGCAGGAATGTGGTGATGAGCCAGGTGCCACCGCCACACCCAGATGCAGTCCTCCACAAGGGTGCTTTCTGGCAGGGTGGCAGGGAGGGCCAGCAGAGGAAACACAGGACCGGAACATTGGTACCGGAGCACTGGGTCCGGTGAGATGTCATGACATACATATTCATAACCCGGCAGCCCTAGGAGCCTGGGTAGGCTTGAGGGACTGATGAGAAAAAAGTTGATTTATGATGATCTCAAAAACATGGTCTCCAAAGATGTATTCCGCAGCTCTGAGACCTCAGGTTTAAGCTCTATTAATTTTACAGAGCTGTCTGGGATTACCCATCTGTTTAAAGGTTAACTGTCTTCACACTTATGAAATGGGTATTTCTGTTTTGGTTCTTGCTTTGTTCATGTTAATGATTTATAAAATACAAAATGCAAAGCCAGTGAAATAGCGGTAACTCTTTAGTGTGAAACACCCATCCAAGCAGATTTTTGAGAGACACAGAGCGTTATTCGAGTCCTCTGCAGTGACGATGTGGACATCCTGCTACTGTCTCATTATGGACAAAGTGAAATGAAAACATCAACCCTGCAAATCACGCGTTTTAAAAGGAAGATCCACTTGAGGGATGTCGCCTATCGTCTGGTGTGGTTGTTGCACGTTTCTTCTGGAATCCTCTTTCCATGTTCTCTCCATGTGGAATATGATCCAAACATGTGCCTTTCGGAATCTGAACACCGTCATGTCCACACGTACTTCCACAGCTCCTGGGTCTTACTGCTTCATGAAAGAGCGTGTATCTTTCTCTCCATAGTTTTGGAAGTACAAAAACTTGCTTTGGGAATCTGGTTTTGGATGTTACATACTAAAAATTCTGTGACCTCAGGCAACATATTAGTAACTTGTTTAGCTTTGAGTGCTCTGTTAACAGGATCAACTCACAGTGGTAATTATTCACGTTTCCTTAGACACAGAGCATTCTGTTGCCTTGGAAGGACGGCCACACACCTCCCGAGGACCCACTGTGTCACCATGCTCGAGGTGGTGGGTCACGGCGCACTGGAGGAGGGGATGGCTCTTCCCCGCTCTGTTCACCTGCTCCTCTCTGTCGGCTTGCTAAGCTTCTGCCAGACACTTGGCCACGGATTAGGGTTACCATGGTTACTTGAGAGCAACCCCATGAGGTGGACTGAACTCCAGTACTGTGCTGCAGTCCAAACTTTTCTGATTATATAATCTTATCAGGAAAAGATACTTGAGCACTTCTATCTGTCTATATATTTGCTATTGGATAAAACAGGCATACATATAAATGTTTTAAATGCATTATAAAACACACATAGCATAGGAATGAAAATGACTGTATGGATGACATGAAATGATTTTAAGCTATTTATTTATTTACTAATTATGCAAAAATAGTTTTGCTTTCCAGTCATAGAGTTTTGATTCATGTCCTGGGTGGTTAATTCTAATGCCTTCCTGCTATCATTACCTAATATGTTCATGTCTACTATGTGAGGTGGGGGCTGTCAGTGGTAACAGTGGGGAAGAGTTATATTTTCTTTATTCTTGTTTTATGAATTACATAGAGAAGGGTCATTACTGTTTTCCTGATGCTAGTGTTTACATTATTAATACCACCTTCAAGTACCATATTCCTTGAACAAATCTTTCCTTAAGCCACACGATCATGTCTGTGAAGGTAAATTTAGTTAAAACTAAGTAGCACCATGTGTGAGTTCACTTAGTCCCAGGTGAGTGTGACAATCTGCCACATGCACTGTGCTTCTGGAACCTGTGCTATGGGTTACCTTGTGGCTGAATGCACACACTATTTCAACCAAGGAGAAAAGCACACTCCAGGGCAATTTGATGTTGCCAGACTATTGTTACTGACTGCAGAGCACAGTCCCTGGGGTCAGAAGTCCAGGTTGAAAACTCCCACCATTTACTAACCCAATACCATTGAGCAAATTAAGCAAACTCTTGTGCCTCAGTTTCCTTATCTGCAAAATGGGCATAATAATAATATCCACCTCTTAAGATTCATGAAGCTTGACTGAGTTGATGTCTGTCATATCTCACGTGCTGTAAAGTGCTGGCTGTAATCACCATCATCATTGTTGTTGCTATCATTGCTATTATCTTATTACCAATTATTATCTTATATTGAGTGTGAATCTAAATGATTGTGGCAAAATAATACAAATTAAGACATAAGCTCTAGATATTTAATTTAGAGTTGTCAGGACTCAGTGGGGTCTTTGAACCACACGACATACGTATTTCCCTCAGCCTTCACCCAGGCCCCGCCAGATATCACCTGACACATGACTCACAATGAGAAAAGCTCTGCCTGCCTTGTTCTCAAGACAGAGCTATATGCCCACAGTACCTCCTTGATAGTCTAACTCCCAGTTTTTCAGCCTTAAAACTCAGTAAGAAGATGCTAATATTAAAAAAAGAGCTCCCTTCTTTTGAGTAAAGAAGGAGGTGGAGTAATTTTTGATTAACTGTGCTGACAACACAAAATGCTACCCTGACTTAACTTGCTAGTTTAGCTGCAGTGTACCCGTGAACAGAGCCATAGGTGTAGTAATTAATAACACACCATCTGAAGATTTCAGACTTCTCTAGACAAGGGGAGCTGATGATTACTTTTGTGTCTATCTCTGTCGCTTCCTCTCTCTCTGTTCTTTAAAAGTTGCCTTCTGCAAATGTTCTCCAGCTGTTGAGAAATTGTTTTTCATCTGGAGCCGGCAATTGTATTTTTAAGAGATTAATTCAAATGCATAAGGAGTCCCAGGGACTAGTATTTGCATTTGCAACAATAATTATTAGATGCTAAAACTGTGGCTACATGAGGCAAGAATTTCAAATTGTTCTTTGTTATTTGGGCCCTAACTTTTCTCAGGCTCTCTCACAGCCAAACGGGCTGCTAAGCTCAACAGCAGTGCCCTGGGGAGGAGATGCAACTGTGGTGTGTAGGGACCAGCAGCCGTTGTGCTGGCGTCCCCAGGATGCCCCTGACTTGACCCCAAATTTGTTTTGGTTCATTCAAGATGGCAAGGACAGGCATCTACCTCAAAGCACTGCTGAATGGTGACATAACCTCTGGTGTCCCTCTGCCTTTTGCAGAGCATTGTGGAATGGGGCTGGGGCTGCAGCTGCTTCCCAGAACTGGGTAAGAGCAGCCACTTGGCTGAAATGGTCACAGCAGGTGTCCGGGCGCTCAATTTCAATTATCATGGCCTTTCTGGTGCACTGTGGCCTAGGCCCGAAGTCAGTGGAAATTTCTTGTGGACAAAACTATCATTCAAAAGGAACGATGTTTGAATATTGTATATGGGAGGACCATGGCTAGAAGGAGAATTATATAAATATAAATGCTACTGAATCATAGCTCTATAAATAGTATTTATACAAATATAGATAGAATAAATATTACACATGAACAAAACAAGTTTAAAGGTTATGCATCCTGAGCTTTTAAAATGATAATGACAGAGTAGCACAAATCGTTTCCTTTTCTCTCATTTTTAATGTGTCTTCTTTGAGACCCACTCTTTCAAGTTTCAGTCGAGCAGAAAGCTGGTGCGTGTATATATATTCTAAGGCAAAGACTTCCCCTGGGAAAAGCAGACAGAGTTGGCTGTGTTCACATGATCTGAGATAGTGGAGAAGGCAACATCCCATACAGTTTTATCCATCTTGCCACAAATAAACAACTCCCAGAGAGCGGGGAATCAACAGGGTGTACCCAGCAGCCGCTGACAGGGTCCTGAGGCTGCAGGAGAGGTGCTTGGGAGCAGAGGCTGAGGGCAGTGGCTGCCTGGACGCTGGGCTCTGATTCTGTCCAGATTTTGCCCTTTGAATGGCAGCAACCAGGGTCAGAGGTGGCAATGGCTGGGGCTGGGACGCTGCTGAGGACCTGGCCACCCACCCCCCTGTCAGGGCTCCCTCACCTGTCTACCTTTGTGCACAGAAATTTGCAGCCTTGAACACTCTGCCTGTGCTAAGGTGGTATTTCCCATCCAGTTGTTCGGGATCTGGTCGGGATCACTTTTTTTTTTTTTTTAAAGGTTGGGGTGAGGCAGATGCAGACAGTGTCCTGAGCACCTGAACTCTCGGTATAGGAACCCAAAGAGCTTTCGTCCTTATTCCCAATTCACTCCAGTCTCTACTGTTGGGGATTGGGGTTCCCAGATCCCTGAACCCAGCTGACCTGGCTCGATTACTCAGCTGAGCTAGAAGGTTCAACCGTGGTACTGCAATAATCAAAAGCAAAAGTGAGTGGAAACAGAAATGGGAGCGGCACAGGCAGCAGGGACAGAAAGGAAAAGTGACCTGCACGTGTTTCAGGGTAACAAAGAGAGATTTTATGTAGGAAGAACAAAGAGAAAGTTCAGAGCACTTGCAGAGAGTTGGAAATGGATGCCTCTCCCAGAGAAGAGTAAGAGAGATGCGCATGGGCAGTGTGGGGTATAATCACCCCTTCCTCCGGGCCTGGAGCTGGCTGTAGGCCCCTTGTCAGTCTCCCTGTCCTGCCAGTTACCGCCCTTCACTACTGGCTGAGCAGAAACCATTCTATGGCCCTTCAGACATGTTCTTGTTTGGCAGGCCATGCTTTCCTCCCATCCCCCTTGAACCTCTTTCTTGGGGTCCCTTCTCACTACCTTTGGGTCTGAACATCAGTTCAGTCATGTCTCTGCACCAGGGCAGCTGGCCGTCCTCTGTGTTGACCTCTGTGCCTGAGGCCATGGCCTCCCTGCATAGGCCACTCTGCCAACCTCTTACCTGGTAAAACGACACCACTATATGCTTGATGCCAAAAGGCCAAAAGGCGAGTGTGTGCCCATGATCCAAGTGGACCCTGCAGTATCTGCTTCTGTGTAACTGAAGGAGCTGCTCTGCCCTGCCTCCTGGTCCCCACTTCTCTCTGGTGTCCACCCCTACTTTCACAATCATAGCTCTGTCTTCCATGTCAAGCATTTTTTTTTTTAAGTATTGTCTCTAATTTTGAACCTGTTTGAGAAAAGATTTAAAAGATAGTGAAAGAGCTGGCAAATAGAAAGCAGTCAACATCCTGCACCCAGTTAGACTGTGACTTCCTAGAGTTCCGTCACGATGTCAACAGTCATTACCTGGGAGACTTACTCCTGGGAAAGAAAAGGTTTCTCCTTTAATTTGGTTCAAGGTCAAGAGTCTCTGTTCCTTCCCCATTATAAAAAATATTTGAAATTCAGGGACTAGGAAGATGGCTCTTATGAAGGAAGGGAGAAAACAAACTGATTACCAGACAGGTATACTTTTTATACCACTATGTGGGCATTAACAAGAGGCAAAAATATCACTCAACTGAGAAAATTCAAACTAAGTCATATTGTTCCATCCTGATGGGGAAAATTGTAACAAAATTACAATGGGTTTAGTTTCCAAAACAAGTGTATGTGAGGATTGCATTATGGGGATTACTAGAAAGATTGCTTACGATTTTCTCGATTTTTTTCAGAGGGCAGTTCTCAGCCAAGTAGTCATTATGCAAGATTTACAACTCAGTATACATGCATGCAGTGTGTGTCACATCAAAATTGCTGATGTGATTGCTTGTTACAACATCCAGCGAAAGGGCGACTGACAGACAGAGATGGAGCGAGGCCTGGATGGGTGAGGCAGCTGCTCCAGGGCTGGGTAAGGATAGCAGATCAGGATTTGGTTTCTGTTCCCCACCTTCCACCTGGGCCTGGCACGGCAGGACCGGAGAGCATGTTGTAGAAGTTCTGAGAAGTGGCATCTGCTTCATCCCAGCATCCAAAATCCTTATGCAACACTAAAGATATTTTCATTTGCTTTTAAAATAAGAGAACTCTGCAAAAAAAGATAAATAAAACAAAATGGTCCCAGTTCCCTTTTAAATTTCTTTGCAAGTAGGAGAGGTGTTAAGATTTTTCAAAATCGTTTTAACCCAATTCTGGGAAGCATGGAGGGATTTTTTTTTAACCTTCTGAGAGTTATTTAGTGGGAGATTTTTATGTAGTTCTTGAGAAAAACAAATATGGGGTGAGATTGTTAATTTCATTTTGTCTTCTTTTATCATGTTTGTTTTTATTAATTTTCCGTAATAAGCATATATAGATTTCTAATATGAAAAACAAAATTTTCTTTTTAATCAAGCAGCAAATATACTGCAATATGTTGGATATGATGGATGAGAGGCTGAGCATGCTGAAGTGAGTTCTTTTTATAAGGTCAGGACCCTCCCACCCCAAATAAGTATGTCTGCTGAAGAGACTTTGGGTAGGAGGCCACAGGATCTGCCTCTTGGCCTCCTCAGATGCCAGAAGTTGTGTGTGGATTCACCTCCGCCTGAGGCCCCTGGACAGTGCCCAGAGTCCCCTGTCTGGAGACGGAAAACTGTAAGAATGGGGATAATGAGTTCTCTTAGCAGTGGGGGCTGAGATGACCCAGTGAAGGGTTTGGTTTCTTCTCAGCAAGACAAAGATGGTCACAGAGGGACCCACTCGCAGGCATAGAAACACTTTTTATAGGACATCTAAATATACCTAAGGGTAGAGAGAACAGCAGAGTGAATCTCGTGTACCTGTCACCCGGCTCCATCCTCTCCTTCCCTCAGTGGGTTGTTTAGAAACAAATCCCAGATATTGTAGCACTATTTTCATAAAGATTTCAGTGTTTTGGCTTTTTTAAACAGGGGCTCTTAAGAAAACCAAAAGCCTAAGCACAATGCCATTATCACACTTGGAACCTACCAACAGTTTCTTAGAATCACTAAATACCCAGAGGTGTTCTCTTTAACTGTTTGGGAGATATCTCAGTGTTTTTTTTCCAAGTCCAGGTCTAAGCAAGGTCCTCACACTGTGTTTGGCTGAGACGACTCTTACGCATTTTCATTGGCTTTCTCTCCATTTCTTTAGCGTCTGTTTCTTGAAGAAATGGACCATTTTTCCTATAGAATTTCCCACATTCTTGATTTTTCCTGATTGCATCCTGGAGTGCTGTTTAAAAATTTCTTTCATTCCTTGCATTTCCTGAAAACTAGTAATTAGGTCTAGATCAACTTTAATTTTTCCCCAATAATAATTCTTAGTCCACTGACACTGGTTGGAAGAAAGTCTGGGCTTCCGAAAACTTTGAAACTATTTTTAAAATGCTCCAATGCTGATTATTTCAAACAATATCTTCATGCATTTTAACTGCTCTGTTGGTGGACTTCTCTTCCAGCAGGTGAAGCCCAGACAGAGGCCGGGGGGTTCTCGGTAGGGACAGAGCACTACAAATGCTTTCCAGAGGCAGTTCCAGAATTTCAGAGGCGTGGCCAGCTCCAGCTTTGCTCTGAGAGGAGCCAACATGGGCATCCAATTCCTTTTCTCCAGCAAAGGAGGCAAGTCACTGCGGCTGCTGGTGACAGAATGTGAACCCTCAGACAGGGAGGATTTGGATTGCGTGGACACTATTTGTATATATTTAGAAAGTGGGTTAGTGTAGCTGTGGTCATTACAATGTCCTATACATGGCATTTCTGTTTTTAACCCAAACCACCCATTTGTTTATGTCCAAAAGAAAAGAGACAGCCCAATCTGCTGGTCTCCCACCATCCACAGCACCTGCTCCCCCTGTGCCCCTGGATTCATGGGCGTGTACACAACCCATCTGATGAACATCTGAGCAGAGGCCCCAGAGGTTTTGGTCTCTAAGCATGGACTGTCCGCAGAGACTGCTCTGATGTGACAGTGGAGTGTGTAATTGCAACAGTCTCCCTGGATTGGTGTCTGGGCCGTCCCTGCAGGAACATTCTCATGTTGGGTGAGGGGGCTGATAAAGTCCCTGACCCAAGCTCTGAGTGCCCACACCTTCTGGTCCTTTGGAAGAAATAAAAGAGATGATTTCAACATTCGACGTTTTGGTACCCAGAGGAAGGACAACTTGAAGTGAATGCCCTTCAGAGGAGGGTGCCGGCCCCAGAGTGGTGTTCACCCAGAGGGAGCAGAGCTGCCCATTGTTTTTATGTGTCTGGGCTGCCGGTCAAGGGCCTGGGTGCTGTGTCCATGCTAAGGAATCCTTCAGTGAGTCTTCCATCTTGCTGGGCCTGTTTTGCATGGAGGCAGGTGGTAACATTCAAAGCCAGCATCCAGAGACTTTCTGTTACCATGATTAATTCCCACCTTCCATGGGTTGGCAAGGATGTCCTCATATGGCTGCCCCAAGTCCCCACAGCCGTGTGCTCACCAGGGCTTATTGACACAATAGGTTTGGGGGTGGGAGGTGGGAGAAGATGCTTCTCTCTTCCTGGACACCTCTATCTTCTGGGCTAAAATGATTCATCCCTCCTCCACAGACAATGCTGCCTCTCATTTAAACTACTTTAATTAATCTTTTTTGGGGGAAGGAGGTGTTTTGCAAATGTGACAGGCACTCATGAGAGAGATAATGGATAGACGGTGGGGCATGGGAGGGAGCCAGTGTGCTCATCCCAGCGAGGCAGGGTACTGCTCAACATAATTTGGGTAAGATCAAGCCCTCCAGGACAAAAAATGAAAGAGGCATTTAATTGGAACACTTAGCAATCACAAAACCAAGACAGAGGTTAAATTGTTTTGAGCAAGAAAAATTAATACATTAAAGGTTACATTTCCAACTGTGAGGCAGTGAGCTGGGCTCTTCAGTGGTGTCAGAATTACATAAGGCAGGAGAAATGGCTCTGAAATGATTGTGGAATCATTAACAAAAGGCAAGGCAGAGTAAGACACTTCCCAGCAGGAGGGTGTGAAGAAGAATAAAGACATGGAGAGAGCTCATTAAGAATGAATTGCAGACCATAAACATTGGAAACCACTAAGTGTGGAGTTCTATCTGTTATCTAATGACTCAGAAATTATAAAACTAGCAATGACTTTCAGAAAAGGACTTGACTTTGCAGGAGGTTGTTTGCCATTACACACGCAAAAAGGTATTTTTTTAGTGGGGAAAAAATCTCTTATCTTTGTAAATCAGCACAATTTAAGCAACTTCAGCTATCCTCTGACAGATTTTTCTCCGGTATAATTACACATTGTCTTGGATTTAGTTGAGCGGATGGAGAGGAACGCGCTGGCAGGGGAGGGGAAGAAGTGGGGGATGATGGTGGAGCTGAGGAGACAGAAGTCCGCCCCTTGTCGCCTCCCCACAGATTGACCAACCCTTAGTCTTCAGAAAGATGGAGAAAGCACCATCAGAAAGTCTTGCCAGTAAATCCTCTGAAATGGAGTCATGCTTTGTTTTGATTGAGGGGGATTCCATTTGTATTATTGTTAACTGCAAGTTTTGATAGACAAAGGGTCAGGATGAACAAAATGAGATGCTCCATCCATGGTTAGCTCTGTGGGTCCCCTGCATGCCCTCCTCTCCAAGAGTGAGAAAGGACACTTGCCACTTGAATGATTTAAGACCGCAGACTCTGGCCATGTGTGAAATCTTTAATCTTCCAGAATATTCAGTGCTGCTTGTCCAAATGCTCTTTGTTTTGTCATGCTCCCTTCACAAATGGTAGAAAAGCATCAAGTCACATGACAGGGCATCACAGCCAGGTCTCTAAAAACCTCTTGGGAAAACAGATGATGCCCCAGTAATGCGACGTCCTTCCGGAAAGGGCAGAGTTCAGAGAAGCTGTGGGAAGCTTTGGAAGGGACGGACAAGGCTTTCCTAATGGCTGTTAGATGCGAAGGCTTTCACCAGGCAGGGACAAGGTCTATTACTCAGAGGGGAGCATGCGTGTGGACAGCCCTCTGTTATCAGCCAGCATCATTTCATTGCTTAGAGGCCCCACAAAAAGCGCAGAAGTGGACAAAGCCTGCTTGACCCTTTCTAAATGTCTGCTGGTCTTGGTGCTGTTGTGCATCTTTTAACTCCCATGGCAGGGTGAGGCTGGCTTCCTCATCTTTCCTGAGCAATTAATTAGAGAGAACAGGACTACAGTGAACTTTAAGGGATGGATGTACTCCCAGCTGGTGGACACAGTGTAAGGGCACACGGCATACTTCCTGGTGCGTCCCAGCTGGTGGACACAGTGTAAGGGCACACGGCATACTTCCTGGTGTGTCCCAGCTGGTGGACACAGTGTAAGGGCACATGGCGTACTTCCTGGTGCGTCCCAGCTGGTGGACACAGTGTAAGGGCACACGGCGTACTTCCTGGGTGCAGGACACAACAACGATAGAACCTTTACCAACAAACATAAACATCGTAACATAATCATTTGTACCCTCTTATTAATCTGAGATTAAAAAATAAAGTGGACAAGATATCTGAATACTGTGAAGAAAAATTCACAAGTGCAAATGTTCATAAAAAATAGGTGATCAAAGGACCCTGAGGCCCCTCATTTGGGGGAGCTACTGTCTTCCCACCCTACAATTCTGAGATGAAGTATTCTCCTGGTCCTGGATGTTTTACAGATAAGGGAAAGAAACTCTGCTCAGTTCCCACCGTAGACCTCTTTGATACTATACCAAAACTCAACAAGTATTTTTGATATCTGAAACCATGTCAGTGAACTTTTGTGCTAACACTTGAATCCTCTGGTCTCTCACACTTTGACCAAATTTTTTTATCCATGTATCATTCTGTAACATTTTGCATTGTTTCAAAAATATTGGCCAAAGGAGCTATGGAGAACTTCCAAATGTTAAAACATTTCATTATATGCTATGAAAATATAACATTTGTTAACATCACCCAGTCTCACAGAAAAAGTCTTTCGGTTTTAGAAAGCTGTCAAGCTCATGGTGATAGACAATGTTTTTCAAAATTCTAATTTTCAATCAAAAGATTTAGTTTCATCATTGGAAATAAATACTGGTAGTTTTCCCAATAGTTATAGAGTCATTTTGCTTGTCTGGAGAAAATATCTGCCAGATATCCACATGTGAATTAATAAATTCCCGCCTACCAGGCATTTGTGGGGGAGAATGGTGTTCCATGAATAACGTGGCTGGTTCGTTCAGCTACCAGAGACACAGTCACAGAGATGCTTTCCCTGGAGGTGACCATCGTCATTGCCGTGCAGCACGAGTCCCCATTCCATTGCTCAGATATTAAAAGGACATGTATTTGAAGATCAGGATTTCATAAAATAACACCTGGGTTGTTATGAAAGTTTTGAGATACACAAAAATCAAGCAATGCAAAATCTGTATGAAGGGAAACAAATGAGCCCCTCCCAGCAGCACTGATCAGCCCAGCAAGTTGAAACTTGTTGTGTGGGTGAATCGGAAAGGACGCTATTGACTGTTTCTTGGAAGTGAGATAACGGACCCTAACGTAGTTTGTCTCAAAACTTTCACAGTGACTCACATAATTCTTTCAGCCTCTTCCAGAAAGTGAAACTGATTGAGAAAGTGAAATTGGCTATTTTTTTTTTGGGGGGGGGAAATGTGGCTGTAACAGTGAAAACCATGACTACTGGTATGGGGGTACTGAGGGGAACACAGCTCTGTCCACTGTTGGCTTTACAGTGCCAGGGCCAATGTCAACACAGTGGAAAAGGCAGATAATGCCTAGGTTAGGATGAAGATAGCTGTGAGTGACCTCAAAGATCAACCAAACGGGCTTTGGGGGTCCTAAGTGACAAGGGGTCACATTTTGATAAACACTAGTTTAAAGCAAGATAATGAAGCATCTTCGATCACGTTGCCTAATGTCCAAAACTTAACAAAAAATGCATTAGTTAATTTAAAATTTGAGCCATTAATAAAATAATTTTAGAGTATTTGCATAATCATTATTTATGTTTGGTAGAGATTATAGTAGATGTAGTAGTATAGTGGTTCATGTTTATAAGTTATAAAGAAATCATTATCACTGTATTTGGTCTGTGTGCACACACTTTTTCTTTTTCCTTGTAGCAGTTAATAAGCAAATAATTAGGAGTGAGCTCCTTCCACCCACGAAGGGCGTTGGTATGTGGCCATTCTGAAAGGAATCTCCAGGAATATATGATTCTTGGTCTAAGTGGAGGGTGGATTTGGGATTCCACAGGGCTCTGATGGAGTGGCTGGAGAACAGAGGGTGCCAGAGCCATCTCCACCTCCCTGCCGGCTGGGAACCTCACACATTCCTCCTCTCCCCTTTGGGTCTGTATAAAGTCCTGTAGGGACCCTTCAGGAGCCTTCCACTGTGGCCTCTCTGCTGCCTGGGGCAGGCCCTCTTCCCACTGCCTTTCCTGTTCTCTTTCACAATACCAGCATGGACTTAACATTGGACATTCATTTTGCCTTTAAGAGCCCTCAGGTAGGACTCCAGCCTCAGCAGAGGCTCCCTCCCAGACCCCCTTCCTCATGGCCAGAGCATCTCTGCAGGCTGCAGCCCATCTCGGCCAGCATGGCTGCTGTTGCCATGGCAATGCTGAATTGACTGACGGCTCCAGGAGCACATTATTCACGGTACTAAGTGGAGCAACGCGCTCTGCACGTGAAGTTTTCTGGGAGCTAAGGTGGAGTGCGGAGCTCGTGGGCAGCTGGTTGACAGGAAACAGCCAGGCTCCGCAGGCGTTCCTGTGGGTCTGGACCGTCCTCAGATGCCCACACTAGACTCAGGGTCTGGTCCCAGTGTGCGCTGGCTTCCTGGTTCCCGTTCTCCAGGTCCCTGGGCAAGAGGGTGTTGCTCAGCTGCACCCTGCCAAGGCAGCGAAGTCAGGGGCCGTTGTCAAGTCGTCAGCGCCAACAGAGGCTCTGTGGCAAGTTGGGCTTCCCAGGATTGGGGTTTTCAGGGTGGTTCACAATCAGCAGCGTGGTGTCGCCCAGCCGGGCAGCACTCCTGGGGGAGGAGAACAGGCGTCTGGGGAGCGGGAGCGCATTCCCGATGCCAACGCTGCACCCCAAGGCGTTAGGGAGTGCAGACACCAGAGGGCACCGACCTCAAGGTCTCATTTAATAGACAAAGAAAAAGAAACCCGGCCGGAGGTAGGGGCTTCCCGGGTGCCGGATCAGGGCCAACACCAGCTACTTGTGACTTCGACCTGCATCCTCAGCCTGGAGTACTTGCCACTGCCTCGTCAAACCAAGCACTGGCGCCACTGACTGCTCTGAGTTAACAAGTTTTGCCTCCACAGTTGAAATATAAGCTTCATGAGGACAGAGACCTCCTCTCAGTTTTCTTTAGCATCCTCCAGAACTGACAATCCAGCTAGGGAAGAGGAAACTAGCGCTCGAACCATCGTAACGGCTAGTGCACACGGGTCGGGTGCCAAGCAGAAGGGGGATTCCGAGGAAGAGGGTCTTCCTCTGGACTCAAACAACTGGGGGCATTTCTTAGAACCTGAGTTTTGACAAGTGGAAAGGAGGAGGGGAGGGGCTGCTTAGGATGCCTGGCCCTGGGATTCAGCAACAGGGGATCCCCAGGGGGCTGTGGGAGGTGGGGTGGCCTGGGCTGTGAGGTGCATGGAAGGCGGTTCTGGGGTCTGTATCAGCTCAGCGGGTGCTGGTGGTTGAGCTGGGAGCAGCATGTTGAGCTAGCTGACACTGGCGCTAGACCTGGAGTCTGGCAGCTCTGTGCTTGGGAAGTGGGATGTGAGGAGAGAAGGAGTGCATCAGGATCACCTGCAGGGGTGCAGCCCGGAGGGTGAGCAGGGCTGAGACTCGGAGCTGTCCAGATCTGGGGCCAGATCCAGCCTTCACCCTCCTTAATGGGGTGAGCTGGGGCAGGGGAAATTCTCTTACCTCTCTTTGTCTACTATTCCACAAGGTGGGGCTAATATGATTTGCTCTCAAGGGTCGATGAAGGGCTAGCTGTAATAAAATGTAGGATGCTTAGTTTAGCCAGAGCCTCCTATGTGGGAAAACAGTCCTTGGTGGCTCTTGTAACAAATTGTCACAAACTTGGTGGCTGAAAACAATAGAAATGTATTATCTCCTATTTCTAGGGCCTCTGAGTCAGGAATCAGCACTGGTGAGTTGAAATCCAGGTGCTGGTAAGGCGATGCCCCCTGTGGCAGCCTGGAGAGGACCCCTGTGCTCCCTCTGCTGGGGTCCAGGGTGGCATGTCCTTGGCTTCCCATCGTAAGTCATTTCTCCCTGCATCTGCTTCTCTGCTCCATCATATGAAGCTATTCTCTGGTCAATTCTCTTCTGCTTCCTTCTCCCAGGGACACATGTGCCTGCATTTAGGCTCTCCACAGTGATCCAGGATGACCTCCCTGTATCACGCTGGGCTCCGCAGGGATCCAGGATGACCTCCCTGTATCACGCTGGTCTCTGCAGTGATCCAGGACGACCTCCCTGTATCACACTGGACTCTGCAGTGATCCAGGATGACCTCCCTGTATCACGCTGGGCTCCACAGTGATACAGGATGACCTCCCTGTATCACACTGGACTCTGCAGTGATCCAGGACGACCTCCCTGTATCACGCTGGGCTCCGCAGTGATCCAGGACGACCTCCCTCTATCACACTGGACTCTGCAGTGATCCAGGACGGCCTCCCTCTATCATTCTGGGCTCCACAGTGATCCAGGACGACCTCCCTGTATCACAATGGGCTCCACAGGGATCCAGGACGACCTCCCTGTATCACTCTGGACTCCGCAGGGATCCAGGACGACCTCCCTGTATCACACTGGACTCTGCAGTGATCCAGGACGACCTCCCTATATCACACTGGACTCTGCACTGATCCAGGACGACCTCCCTGTATCACACTGGACTCTGCACTGATCCAGGACGACCTCCCTGTATTATCCTGGGCTCTCTGCAGTGATCCAGGACGACCTCCCTGTATCACTCTGGGCTCCACAGTGATCCAGGACGACCTCCCTCTATCATCCTGGGCTCTCTGCAGTGATCCAGGACGACCTCCCTGTATCACTCTGGGCTCCACAGTGACCCAGGACGACCTCCCTGTATCATCCTGGGCTCCCTAGTGATCCTGGATGACCTCCCTGTATCACGCTGGGCTTCTCAGGGCTTCACTGCTGTTTACAAAGGACCACAAACTGGGTGGCTTAGAGCAATGGAAATACACTGGAGGTTAGATGCCGAAGATGAAGGTGTTGGGAAGCTTGGTTCCTTCTGGAATCTTTGGAGAGAGGATCTGGTTGGGCCTTTCCTCTAGATTCTGGGGGTAGCTGGGGCAGTAGAGGTGAGGACAGAGAGCTCCAGCTCGGCATGCAGGTGAGGAGGACAGCTCATCTCAGTGGTGGGGCTCTTCTCCCTGTGGGTTTCTTTCTCTTCTCCACAGCTGGGGTGGGATCTTCTCTGTAAGTTCCTGTGTTTCTCTGAGACCACAGGCTGTCCTGGCTTGTGGGCAGGCTCATGGTAGCAAGACCACCATGCAGGGACCACCTGTGTTGCCTGGCTGTGCTGCTGGCCCAAGGTGTCTGGACGGTGTGGAAGGTCCACTGGGCTACCCCTGGTGGGCAGCCATGCCGGAGGCACTGTGCAGAAGCCCGACCCTCTGGTGGCTGATCTCTGTGTTCTACACTCCAGTCCTGTCAGGGGCGAGCAGAATAAGGTGGTGACACACGCTGGACATAATTACCCTGGGGGACCAACAATGGGGACAACTGTCCCCTCAATTGTGCACTGTTGGAGAACAGGGACCACAAATCAGATTGTGTGTGTGTGGATGGGTGAGTCTGTGAGTGTAGTCTGTATGTATGTGTGAGTTTGTGTGTTTAAATGTGAGTTCACAAGTTTGTATAACTGTATGTGTGAGCTTGTGAGTGTGAGTTTGTGTATTTGTATGTGTTGCCAGTGTGAGTTTATGTGTTTGTATGTGTGAGTCCCTGAGTGTGTGAATGTGACTTTGTGAGTGTGAGTGTGTACGGTGTGGGAGGTGTGGCAGACCCTCCCTTGGGGATCTGTACTATGGCGAGCACTCTCTTCATTGCCCCTGAGTACAGTTGGGGGGAGAATGGCCGCTGTGAGAGGAAGTTAGCACTGGATCAGAGGAAGCCCGTGGCGCCCCTGTCTGCTCTGTGTCCCTGTGCTGCTCCTGTTCCAGGATCCATCAGTCAAGCCTGAGCAACTTCCAGCATCAGGAAATCTACAGAATGGTTCAAAACGTGTGGAATTACTGTGGAACAAGAAAACATCAGCTCCTGCAAGAAGCCTCACCTTCCCAGGAAGGAGGAAAAAGGTCCTTCTGAGAGAAAACACTTCTAACACCCCTGACCCACTGACAAAACAAAATAAGAATGGGGGGGGGAGGGGGAAAACAGGGAGAGAAACACAGAGATAAAAGAAAAGGCATAGTGCGATGTTTCACGTGCTGTGATTCCAGAGTGAAGACCAGGTAATCCTCACTCTCGGGGGACCAGTCCTGAGAATCCACGAGCGGCTGTGCTCTCTGTGCTCAGAGGCACAGCTGCAGGCAGACTGGGGCCCTGAGCGTCATAGTAGATGGGGACCAAGACTGCCAGTTCCCTGAGGACCAAAAGAAACCCCTCCTGCGCAGGGTATGACTATATCCCGTGTTTACTTACAGGCACATGTGTCCTGCATGGCTGTCCGTATACAAACACACACCATGAGTCCAGGGCCCCAGCAAGGCAGAATGCTCAGGGGAAGGCAGGTAAGAAACTCCAGCAGTTAGACCCAAGGAAACAAAAGTAAAGGGTAATTTACCCTTTATTTAAAAACCAAAGGCATCTTTTTCCTAGGAGCTCTTGGCTCTATTTTTGCCATTCAGGAGAAAATAATAAAACAAATGCTTTGGGATTTTGCAGTAAAAATTCACAACCACTAGGCCTTTAGTTTCTCTCCCTTCACCCACGGCATCCTCTGCTGAAGCCCTTTATCTGGCGCTTTGTATACATATTTTTAATCCTATACAAAAATGATAGGATGTCAAGAAGGATCTATAATAACACCATTTTTTTTATTTCACTTCAAAGACTTGGCAGTTTCTGATCCATATGACATTCACACTCCTTCAGGGTCAAACAGCATCTTGCAGCCTTCATAAAATGATTAAATATTTTAAACAGTTCCTGCTTATACCTCCATCGCCCCTCGAGACTGATACTGTTATCGTTTTTGTCAAAGCCAGTTTCCGTCCGCATTTGTCATTCCTGCTTGCATTTATGAGTTATCAATCGCTACGTCAAAATGCAAAATAACTGATGTTCTCGGGGCGGCATTGGATGGTCTATCTGGGGCTTTTAATCAATGCTGATTTTTATTTTCCATACCCATACATAAATCTTTACCATTCTGGGCCACATATAATGCGTTTGTACAAAACGCAGTGACAGAGGGAGTAGTTATATTATCAAACATTATACCTCGGGGCTAACCGGCTACCAAGGGCTTTCAGAAGGGAACACTGGGAATTACTGGGCGGGAGACAGGACCGCAGCGGCGAGTATAAGGAATTGGTTGTTGCCATTTATAAATCAACATCCTGCTAGCTAATCCTTCTCACTTCAATGCAGTCCAAATTCTTTCCCTGATCCTCTGTAACTTAGTCATTTTTTTTCTAAAAGGCAAAGTTTACATAATCTACACAAATAATAATGAGCTGTATTTTCTGCTTTCTTCAACTTTTCCCCTGGGGCATAGATTCAAACGTCAGCGTAGAACTTAGTGGGGAATGGCTTTCTTTTAACCTATACTGGAATTTTCCATGTTATGTTTCACCCCCAGTTGATCTAAGAGAGAATTTGCTTTGCCCTTTAAAAGGGCGTTTGCCGACTTGAACGGCAATCATTGCAGAAATCATTCAAACAAGACACTAGTGCCCAGGGTTCTAGCACGGGAAGCTACCCAAGGCCCTGGGAAGTCACACAGCAGCTACGCAAATGAAGCCAGGAAGTATAAATAAATAGGCCCAGGTCTGCGACCAGCAGAGTTCAGGGAAACATAAGTACTCGTGGGCGTCCTGGCAAGATTAAAACACACCAGGATGGCTTCAAAGCATCCTCGCTGCGCTCAGCTTGCTTCTCCCCAGGCCCCACTGTAGCTAATTGGCCTCAGCCCTGCCTCCCCACCAACGAAGGCAGTGTCACTGCTGCCACTTAGCTCCCCTGGTAGCTGAGCCAGTGACAGGGCAAGGCGTTCAGTGGAAGCAGCTCTGGCTTAATTAGTTCTCTGGGATTTGCAGAAGAAATCAAGAACCCCAAAGACTGCTGCTGTAACACACTTGTGTTTCTAGAAAATACTGCTATTGTAAAAATGTCTCCCAGTGTTTGAAACAGGAAATCAAATGCCAAGCAAACGGCAGCGTCACTGAGGGTGATGGGTGGTCACAACCTGAGACCAGGGTCTCATGAACCAGGCGTCATCTCAAAGGCAGTTTAAAAGGCAATGTGGGAATGGCTAATTCACAATAGCACCAGTTTGATGAAAACAGTTTTCTGTACTGTGTTTCAAGAGGCAATATGTTTGGTATTGAATTCAAGTGCTCTGCTTAACAAAACCAGTGAGTAGCTGGCCTCATTTGGAACTTGTGTGCCCAGTGAGCAGCGTGTAGCTTCAGCATTTGTTCATCCCAACACAGGGAGGCTCGCTCACTGCACAGGACGTCCCTGCCATCCCTGCCACTGAGAGGACCAAAGCCACGTGTCCGTGGAAGGGCTGTGCCAAGTCAGGCAGCAAGACGAGGCTGCGGTGCCTGAGAATGGCCTGCATACTCCGTGTGTCCTCATTCCTCCTGACCGGGTCCAGCCTGAGCCTGCTCCGTGGGCATGTGGTAGGTCTGGAAAGACCTGACATAGCCATCTGGACCCCCAGTCCTCTCCTCCAGGTGCCTTTCAGGTGATGCTCACGTGACTTAGTCTTGGGTCTCCTCCCCCCTTTCCTTTCCTCTCCTTGGCAGATTCTCAGCATTGCCACCATCCTGGGAGCCACCTGGATTGACCACGGCCACCACCTGTGGGGTCAGCCACAGCAGTACAGCACTGCCCCCACTGCCATGCTGAAGGCTGTTCCTCTATTTGCACATTCCGAGGTCAGCTTATTCATTTCCTCCACAAATACACCTACTGTGTGCCAGGCAGGCGTGTAGTCGGCCAGGGGCACAGTCATCTCAGCTGCCGTGCCACTCCCTGCTAAGTCAGTGTCCTGTGCTTGGTGGTATTTTCATGTGGCCAGGACTGGTTAGTGGCAAGGCCTGCTTTGTCCGTTCTCATGGACAACAAAACAGCCAGCAGGGAGCCAGGGGGACCAGATGTCCTTAAATACGGCTTTTAGACTAGAACAGAGAATCTAGGGATAAAACCAGCCTCAGTCGCTATCTGAGTTTTGACAAAGCAACAAAAGAATACACTGTGGAAAAGAATCACTATTCAATAAATGTGCCGAGAGAACAGGTTAGCCGCGTGTCAGAGACTGAAGCAGGACTCACCCCGCTCATCACTGACAAAAGTTAACTCATCCTAGATACGAAATGTAAATCTAAGACATGAAACTACAAAAATTCTGGCAGACAATAGGGGAAAATTCTTAATGACATTAGCTTGTAGAAAGAATTTATGAAGACCCCAAAGGCAATCATAGCAATAACAAAAATAAATAAATGAGACCTGATCAAGTTAAGAAGTTTCTGCACATCTAAGGCCATAATCAGCAAAGCAAAGAGACGGGGCACAGAAAGGGAGAAGATAGTTGCATGCTGCACATCGCCAAAGGGCCAACAACCAGACTTCACAAAGATTTCTTGCAAATCAGCAAGAAAAGATCAAACGAGCCCATTAAAGAGGGGCCAGAGACATGAACGGAAACTTTCCTAATGATGATAGACTAATGGCCAACAAACACACGAGCGAATGCTCATTGTTCCTAATCATCAGATGTGGAAATGCAGATGAAGCCCACACTGAAGTATCACCTAACCCCAGTGAGAGTGGCCCGCGTCGTAAGGTCCCAAAGCAACAGGTACTGGCGTGGATGTGGAGAGGGGGCACTCCCATGCTGCTGGTGGACTGCACACCAGCCCAACTTCTATGGAAAGCAGCGTGGAGACTCCTCAAAGAACTCAAAGCACACCCACCCTTTGATCCTGCAATCCCACTGTGAGATAAGAGACATCAGCCCTTAAATGTTTATAGCTGCATAATTCACAATTGTGATGAAGTGGAAAGAACCCAAGGGCCCTTCAATACATGCATGCATTAATAAATTGTGGACTACATGTGCTATGCAATATTATTCAGTCACAAAAAGATGGAAATTTTGTGTCTTTGGCAACAATCTGAATGGAATTGGAGACCATTCTCCCAAGTGAAGTATCACAAGCCTGGGAGAACAAACATCCCGTGTACTCAGCATTAAATGAGAACTAGTAGATTTATACCTACATGCTCCCAGGAGGGAAAAATTCAGTGAAATTCAAGGGGCAGGGAAGGGTGGGGTAAATTTCAACCCAGCAGGTACATTGCACTGGTATATTGCACACTTTCTGGGCAAAGGACATGTGACTTGCAACTCACACTTTAATCTTACAGAAACGAACTGTGTAATCTCATCTTACCCTTCATCTCCCCCTCCTACCACACCAGCCATGGCAAACCTCACAGAACCAGGTCTCTGGGCCCCCATATTAGTTGGCAATTAAAAAAATTTTTAAAAGAGGACTTTGTGGGGATTTCCTTGCATTGTCTGAAATAGATTTTTATTTTGTTTTGTTGAGACCTCACTATGTCACCCCTCATTAGAGTACTGTAGTGTCATAGCTCACAGCAACCTCCAACTCTTGGTCTTAAGTGATTCTCTTGCCTCAGACTCCCATGCAGGTGGGACTACAGGTGCCCACCACAATGCCCCGCTATTTTTTTTTGTTGTTGTTTTGTAATAGTTGTCATTGTTGTTTAGCTGGCCCAGGTTGGGTTTGAACCTGCCAGTCCTGGTGTATGTGACTGGTGCCCTGGCCACTGAGCTACAGGTGCCGAGCCAGGACTGAAATAGTTTTGCTACCAGAGGTTTGGTTATTTGGGTTGTCTCTATGGCTATTCAGAGACCACCTCTTTTCTCAGTCGTCTCATGCCTGTTGATCTGGGGGATGGCCTCGGAGGGAGCAGAGAGAAGGAAGTACCGACACAGGTGCTGGGGCCCCAGGGAAGGAGATGCATGGCTGACTGTTGCTCCTGGGTCCTGACGGCAGGACCTGAAATCACCCTGGGGAAGAGCACTGCTCCCCAGAAAATGACTGGGAAGACTGGATCTTGGCAGGGAGAAATGTTGATTTTGGTGGACAATTTACTATTTGTTCACTCTTCCAATTTCTTTACTGAGTTATTATTTGAATGTGGCCTGATTCCAAGCTCAATATTCAGTCTTTCAACTTAACACCAGGAAGAATTTGGAGATATGCCTATTTCTATTACAATGGCTCTCAACCCAGGGCAATTTGGCCCCTTCCTCTCAAAGGGACATTGGCAAAGTCTGGAAATTCTTTTTTGGGTGGGGGGGCAGGTGCAGGGCTGCAGCTGGCATCTTCTGGGCAGAGGACACCCACACCCTCCAATGCATAGGACAGCCCCCTGTAACAAAGAATGATTTGGTCCCGAATGTCAACAGTGCCAAGGTTGAGAAACCATGATCGATTCACGGAAATTCCCTCCCAAAGTGCATATCTGCATGGGGGGAAAAGGAAGAAGAAAGAGAAATGATTCTGTTTGTCACATATACAGCCAATCTGAGAGAGGACCATGTTTTCCTTGTCTGCTTGATAGTAATTGATAACTGCTTATTAATATGATATTTTTAAACCTGGATTTTATTATTACAGTATATATTCTAGAAACACTGTTTCTATAAAGGCACAAGGTATGGATATAGAAATAATATGACATATTTAAATATCTAAATTGCATTTATATTGGGATGGCTAGTGCTAGAAAAAAGCAATTTGTTTCATATTTATTTTAAAGTTTGGACGAATTACAGCAAATGCAGTTAAATTTAATTTCTGGATTCATGAAAAACGAGGCATGATGATTATTTTGCTTGTCATAACAGCATGTGCGTCAATATTTCTGGGTAAAATCAAAGGCAAATTCCAAATGATAATTTTGCAAATCATTCCAAAATGGTGAGAATTTTGGCAAAGGGTCCACGCAATCTCTGTGTATAACTTTGGGATAAATCTTTGTTGTTTGCAAAATGTATTTGTATTTCGTGTTGGGGTCAATAGTCTGGAACACAGGATGGCTCTTGGATGTAACAGATCTTTGATTCTTTCAAGATCTCTCCCCGTCCGCTGGTGTGAACGTGACCAAGTTTTTTTTTTTTTTTTCCATTTTACATAATGTAGATGGAATATTGATGTGCTGCCCAGGCTGGCCTTGACTCCTGGGTGACAGCAAGCCTCCTACCTCAGCCTTCTGAGTAGCTGGGGCTTCACCACTGCACCCAGCTTCACCGAGTTATTTTACCCACCCTGCCCCTTTGTTCTCTCTTCCATAAAATGGTGCCCTTCTTCTGTAGAAGACGCATTTCCTGCCTGGGTGGCTGTAAGGACAGAGAGGAAGCATTCGGTCACAACACAACAGTACCTTCATTAACATATCCCACTGTTACTATAACAGAATTACACCATGTCCTGATCGCAAGTGTGTCAGTACCTAGGGCTTCTGTAACAAAGTTCCACAAACTGGGTGGGTTAAAACATCAGGAGTTTCTCACACTCTGTAAGCTAGAAGGTTCTGGCAGGGCCACGTTCTCTAGCAAGGTTCTGGGGGAAACTGTGCCATGACCCCCCCCACCTGCTTCTGTGTTGCCGGTTACCTTGGTGTCCTTGGCCTGTGGACACAGCCACCCAGTCCCTGCTCCACATTTATGTGTCTGTTTTCCTCTTCCTAGGAGGACACAAGCCATCCTGATTAGAGCCACCCCACCCCAGTACGATGTCATTTTAATGTGACAACATCTGGAAGGACCCGATTTCCAAGTGAGGTCACATTTGCTCATAGGTGGTGTTGACGCTTTGAAGGTGGGCATGATGTGTTTTGGGAGCAATGCAGCCCATAATACCACGTATTGAGGCCCTGAGTAAGCTAGTTTTGCCGAGCTTAAACTGAAATGGTCACATGAAGACATGAAGAAGCACGTGTGGGAGGGCAGACAGCAAACACCAACACGGAGACGTGGGTGGAGCTTGTGGACTGCGTCCATGAGCCGTGAGTTGCATGGAGGGATGAACTTGGGTATCTGAGCTCAACAGCTCCATGAAAGGAGTTACTGGGACGTTTCTATGAAGCAGCTGTGGTGACCACGTGTTTATGAGCACATGCATGCTCCCCGCAATGAGCCGCAGGGAAATCTGGGTAATGTGCTTAGAAATGAGGTCCCTTCTGGTTTTTTGGGTAACAGCACCTCAGTGAAAAAGCTTAGCCGTATATTAGCCACCACCTTGATTATTAATCACTGTGGCTTTTTCGGGGGGGGGGGTTGTTTAAACCGACACAAACCTCAGGTCAACAATGCACTGTGACTTAGGCCTCACCTAAAAGTTTTCTGCATCTCCCCAAATTCAGAAGCTGATGCTCTGATCCTCTGCCTTAGAATGGGGCCTGATTTGGAGCTGAGTTCTTCACAGAGGCAATCATGTTACACTGAGGTCAGTAGGCCTCTAATCTGATGACAGGTGGAGGAGGAGACAGAATGGCACATGAAGAGGAGGGAGACGAGGGCTCAGGGTGATGCTCCCACAAGCCAAAGCAGCCAAGACCACCCAGCCCTGCAGGACCCTTGGCCTTAGGCTTCTGGGCCCCAGAACTGTGAGACTACACATTTCCCTTCTATTGTTGAAGCCTCCCAGTTAGTGAGACTTTGCTTTGGCAGCCTTAGGAAACCATAATAATAAGGGTTTTGTGTGACTTTGGGGAGAGAATCAGTGTCCGATGGTGTGACAGCTGTAGTGTGAGTTCACTCCCTGGCCTCAGGCAGATACTCTATGAACATCTTTGCTTAAATCTCTCTGGTAACAGGGAATTCACCATTGTACAGGGCAGCTCTTCCCTTTTCAGACAGTCTGATTATTGGGAAATTCTTTCTTCCTTTACAAAATCCTATTCCTAAGGCCATTGTTCTGCCCCCCAGGGCTCAACAGGACAGGCTCACTTCCTCTGCATCTTGACCACCTTTGAACACTTGAGAACAGCAGTCAGGCCACTCTAAGCCTTCATGTGACCACATATGGCTTCAGGAATCAGTGCTACACAGGGAGGTCTGCTGGATGCTGATCACTGGCAACACGGCGTCCCCACACTGTGGGGCCACCCCTCCCCTGCACGCTCATCTCCAGGTGGCTGCCGGCAGTGGCCATGGTAGGCTGAGCCTTGCAGCCGGGGCTCTTTCTCCGCTTCTGTGGGTCTCCTGGGTGGGTTCCTGCTGGTCTTGCTTGGTGGCTCTGCAGTGCACAGTGGGGTCTTTGTCTTCTCTTAAACAAATCTGGAAAGGATTTAAGGGAGATGTTGGCAGCTGAGAAGGTGCTTCTGAAGGATGACAAGCCTTCCGTACACATGTATATGGTCCAGCATTGAGATGAAACACTGGAAACCATGGCGACGTCCTGTCCTGCTTATACCACATAAAGGGACCATTTACACAGAGATGCCACATGCATTGTTTGCCCTGGAACCTTCACAACAGAAAGCCTGGTGCAGACCTTGGTCTTAATTCATCGTGTGCCTATCATTGCCAGCCACGCAGGGTCAGAACCTCTCCTGCGAGCCGCTGTCACTAAGGCTGTGTCCCTACACTGACTTGTACTAAAGGCTAATTTGGCTTCATGTAAAGCAAGCCACCTGGACTGAGTGGCCTCCTCAGGTGTCTGTGGCTGGGAGAGCCCTGGCAATGCCCTGTCCTGGCCGGGGTGTTGGCCCTGCCGTCTTCCTTCTCTCCCTGCTCCCAGCCTGCCCTCCTCTTTGATGGTCTTACTGCAGACTCCGGCAGCACCACCACTTACGTGGGGACCAGCATTCCGGGGTCCCTGTGAATAATCCAGCAGCACCTAATAGTTTCGCTGGAAATTGTAAATGAAACCATCTCGTGAGGCCACACCTCCCCGTGTGTGGTGACCTTTCCCTGAGTCTCTTCTTTATCCAGTACTGGCTGGGGGTGCCAGACACCAGTTTTCCACGTAAAGATTTCTTGGGCAGGGAGGCGCCTGTGGCTCAGTGAGTAGGGCGCCAGCCCCATATACTGAGAGTGGCGGGTTCAAACCCAGCCCCGGCCAAACTGCAACCAAAAAATAGCTGGGCGTTGTGGCGGGCGCCTGTAGTCCCAGCTACTTGGGAGGCTGAGGCAGAAGAATCGCCTAAGCCCAGGAGTTGGAGGTTGCTGGAGCGACTCCACTGCACTCTACCGAGGGTGAAAAAGTGAGACTCTGTCTCTACAAAAAAAA
>CAUYQV010023302.1:0-13441 GCA_963574575.1 Galagoides demidoff | reverse complement strand
CAGCTACTTGGGAGGCGGAGGCAGGAGACTCGCTTGAGCCCAGGAGTTGGAGGTTGCTATGAGCTGTGATGCCATGGCACTCTACCCAGGGGGATAGCTTGAGGCTCCGTCTCAAAAAAAAAAAAAAAAAAAAAAGAAAAGAAATCAGAGAGCTTGAGGCTCCGTCTCAAAAAAAAAATGTGTATACATTTCTTGGCACACTTGGTATAAAATACATGATCATCATAGCATTAGACAGACTAGTTGAGAGGCTACTTGAATAATCCAGGAAAATTGTAAAAGTGGTATGGACAAAGTCATAACATGCTCTTAACCAGTCAAGTATAAAAGGGGTATTTGTTCAGCATGGATTACTTGTCATGTGTGGTCATGTGCAAGGAAGTGGTCTGATTTTGGTTGTATTTTTTTTTTTGAGACACAGTCTCACTATGTTGCTAGAGGGTTGTGGGGTCACAGCTCACAGCAACCTCAAAGTCTTGGGCTTAAGCAATTCTTTTGCCTCAGCCTCCCAAGTAGCTGGGACTATAGGTGCCTGCTACAATGCCTGGCTATTTCTTTTGTTGTAGTTGTCATTGTTGTTTAGCAGGCCCAGGCCAGGTTTGAACCCACCAGCCCCAGTGTATGTGGCCGGCACCCTAACCACAGAGCTATGGGTGCTGAGCCAAGATTCTGGTTGTATGTTGAAGGTAGAGCTGAGGGCTTTCTGATAAGTTAATGAGGGTCATGAAAGAAGCAGGATTCAAGGATGATAGTAATGTAAGGAAAGAGTTGTTGAATACCAAGATGGGAAGACAGAAGAAGAGCAGATTTAGAAGATTAAAAAAACCAAAGTCTTAGTAAATAAATCCTTCATGATTAGTTAATCATTTTATTTATTTAATAAAACAGGGCTGGGTGCGCTGGTTCTCACTTTTAATCCCACCACTTTGGGAAGCCAAGGAGAATCTCTTGAGGCCAAGAGTGCAAAACTAGTCAAATCTAGACTGGGCAACATAGCAACACCCTCTCTGTAAGAAGAAGAAGAAGAAGAAGAAGAAGAAGAAACAGCTGAGTGGGTGGTAAACACCTGTTGTCCCAGCTACTTGGGAGGCTGAGGTGGGATTGCTGGAGCCCAGGAATTCAAGGTTGTGGTGGGCCATGACAGTGCCACTGCACCCTAGTCTGGGTTACAGAGCAAGTCCCCATCTCTTAAAAAAAAAAAGAATATCGGGCGGCACCTTTGGATCAGTGAGTAGGGCGCTGGCCCCATATACTGAGGGTGGCAGGTTCAAAACCAGCCCTGGCCAAACTGCAACAAAAAAAAAGCTGGGCATTGTGGTGGATGCCTGTGGTCCCAGCTACTCGGGAGGCTGAGGTAAGAGAATGGCCTAAGCCCAGGAGTTGGAGGTGTTATGCCCGAAAAATACTCCCAAATGGCTCCAACTGACAAATCCGAGACAAATCCGAGACACACTCCGATGTAAAAAGCAAGAGGTGGGGTTTATTCAAAACTGGGTTTGGTCTCTCCGTGCACACACCAAGAAGAGCCTCAAACCCAGGGTAGAGGAAGTTTTTATGGGGTACAGAAAGCAAGAAGGGAAGGAGGATATGAGTACACTTTTCATTGGTGGTTAGTGATTTCATTAGTAAAGTTACATTCTTGATTGGTGGTTGATGATTTCACTAGCAAAGGAGGATTTGGATTGGTACAGGTGAGGGGTGGGAGATTTCTTAACCTGGGGCTAGGGTCAAGGCAGCCTGATTAGGTGGCTGGAGGGAAATACCTATATTTCAAGGTAATAGAAACTTATTGCTTCCTGGGGTAGCTGTTTGCCTAAGGTGACTCAGTTAACAAGGCAACAGCTACAGCTGAGCAACCAAGAATGGAATGGGGGAGCTGCAGGGTGCGGCCCTGAGGGCTAGGGGCTTGTGCAGTGAACAGCTTAGGAATGGGGTTTGTGCAGTTGCAGTAAACAACAAAATGGAGCTAGTCTGGCCCTCTCAGAGGTTGCTGTGAACTGTGTGATGATGCCTCGGCACTCTACCGAGGGCGACAAAGTAAGACTCTGTCTCTAAAAAAAAAAAAAAAAAAAAAAAAAACCCAGTGAAACTAAGCTACCACTAATATTCCAATAGCTGATATATATATACATACATACATATATATATATATTCTAAACTGGCATAATAAGAGTTATATCTTCTTTAAGCCAAGCTGTTGTGGGTATGCGGGGGAGCATTATATCACAAAAAACACAGGATTTATGAAAGAAACTGGTCTTATTGACTGCTCTAATTAAATGGTGTATTATGTGTGTATATGTGAGTCTAATGTTAGAGAAAATAATGTAATTATAAGAGTGGCAATTTGATTTTGTGGTGTTCGTAAAAGACCAAAAGCAGATGCCTCTGGTAAAACAATACAACCTCTCTTATTTTTATATTTTCAACATCTATCACCTACGTATGACTATCCTTTTTTGGTGTCTTACTATAGCAAGAGATTTCTTAACATTTAATCCTCTTTACGTTAACTGCTCATGATGCATTGTTCTTTGGATTATGTTTTGCTAATATCTGAGGCTTCCCTATTAATGCAATCACAAAGCAATTACATCTGTGGCCAGGAAGCCAATAATCTAGCTGAGCGATGTATGAAGGAGGAGGAAAACGTGTTCACAGAACCTCATTCAGTGTCAAAAATGTTACAGCTCTTCTAGGATTTGTCTAGGAGGTTTTGCGGTCTTCACCGGAAGACCCTAAAAAAAAGTGGCATCCAGAGCCGAGGGTCCGCAAAGAAACACGCACAGGTTGATGAGAGAGGGGCCGGGAGAGGCGCAGCAGGATTCCGCGTCCACTTCCAGATATCCTGGGCTCCTCCCCAGCTACCTCCCACTGGTTCCCGGCACAGCCCCTGCCAGGAGTCCTGGGGCGGGACCTTTGATTGTGGCCCGGCCTTCTCAAGGGTGTTGGGCCCGCCCCCACGTTCTTTCCAGCCCTGGCCACGCCCCTGTTCTAAGCCTGCGCACTAGGTGACTACCTGTCCTTGGGAGGGAGCTCACACCCGCACCAGGCCATGCCCACAGTCCGCCTCCCGAGCTTGTCTTCCCAGCCAAACCCTTCCGGTGATGCTTGGGAATACAATGATCAGTGTGGTAATACAATTTTGTGACATTGGTAAAAGACTAAGAATAAATGCCTTGCGGTGCCTGTAGCTCAGTTGGTAGGGTGCCAGCCACATACACCAAGGCTGGCGGGTTTGAACCCGGCCTGGGCCAGCTAAAACAATGATGCCAACTGCAATAACAACAACAAAGTTAGCTGAGCATTGTGGCGGGCGCCTATAGTCCCAGCTACTTGGGAGGTTGAGGCAAGAGAATCGCTTTAGCCCGATAGTTTGAGAGCTGTGAGCTGTGAGCATCGGCACCCTACCCAGGAAGACAGCTTGAGACTCTGTCTTAAAAAAAAAAAAAAAAAAACCCTCTGGAAAAATCATACACCCTGACCTGAAATAGGAGACCCAAATGGGGATACAGGAACATTTTTCTTTGCCTCCATTCTCTGACACAGCCCCTATGGGGACAACATTCTTGGGCTGCTCCTGCTGTATAGAGTCAACTCTACCCCCAGACCTCAGTGAAAGTTCTGAGCCCAGCAGTAGTATGCAGAAACCGGGAAACAGAGGGAATGTTCTCTGAATGAGGAACAGGTCCATTTGACATACATTTCCACAAATGCTCCCAACTCCAAGTGGAATAAATTGCTGTTTCTTCCTCTGCTCATTGTGTCTTTGCAACCATAAGAAAAAATTAAAGTTGTTCTCTCTGGATGAGAGACATTACCGTACAGTTCACTTGTTATTTTCCCCTTTGTGTCATTGTGAATTGACAAGTTCTTTGCAATAAGAAAGAGAACAGTTTTATAATCAGAAAGAGCACAGTTGTTTTCTTTTTCTTTTCTTTTTTTTTGGAGACAGAGCCTCGAGCTGTTGCCCTGGGTAGAGTGCTGTGGCATCACAGCTCACAGCAACCTCCAACTCCTGGGCTCTAGTGAGTCTCATGCCTCAGCCTCCCAAGTAGCTGGGACCACAGGCGCCTGCCACAGTGCCCGGCTATTTTTTTTTTTTTTTTTTTTGGTTTCAGGCGTCAGTGTTGTTTGGTGGCCCTGGCTGGATTCGAACCCACTACCTTAGGTGTATGTGGCTGGCGCCTTAGCCACTTGAGCCACAGGCACCGAGCCAGCATAGTTGTTTTCAAAAACAAATGAAAGCATGGAGGTTACAAGAAATGAAGTAATAAAATAATTCTTATAAATTGAGTGAAAGCAGTGAAAAATAATTGCAAACACAATAGAATTATGAATATATATGAAAAGGTCTAGATGACAATAAAACAAAATATGAAGAATGTTTCAGTTGGTAATGATGGCAAGAATGTTAATTTTTCCTAATAATATCTATTTTCAAATTCCCTTTAATGGGTATATTCCTGGAAGTGCCCGTAGCTCAGTTGGCAGGGTGCCAGCCACATACACCTAGGGTGGCGGGTTGAAGCCCAGCCCAGGCCTGCTAAGCAACAATGACAACTGCAACCAAAAAATAGCCGGGCTTTGTGTTGGGCGCCTGTAGTTCCAGATACTTGGGAGGCTGAGGCAAGAGAATCACTTAAGCCCAAGAGTTTGAGGTTGCTGTGAGCTATGAACCATGGCACTCTACCCAGGGGGACAGCTTGAGACTCTGTCTCAAAAGAAAACAAAAAAAGTTCCCCAGCCCCCATATCCAAATAAACATCATGCCATTCTAGGGTGCTGTGGGGTTAAGAACAAACAGGATGCAGACTTACACGTATCTGGGTTCTAATCTTTCCTCTGGAACTTATTAACAGCATGTCCTTGAGCAAATGACTTCTCTGAGATATACAAATAGAACCTGGCTGCCTAGTTTACCATCAGCATGGAGGGAGATGATACAGACAACTGCTTAGCACAGGACCTGTCAGAGGTGTTGGGCTACTGTAGCTATTACAATAGGGAGCTTGATGAGTTTGTGATTTTGCTATTTATGTTTGTTTATATTACTGATCCTGAGTTAAAAATATATGTGAGAAGCACCCTTACAACTCACCAAGTTTTAATTTTTTTTTTTTTTGCAGTTTTTGGCCGGGGCCAGGCTTGAACCTGTCACCTATGGTATATGGGGCCGGCGCCCTACTCCCTGAGTCACAAGAGCCGCCCTGAGTTTTAAATTCTTGCCCTGTAAGTCCTATTTCTGCCTTGAGAGCGTTTAATACACCTTGTCCCTCCTATAATGTTCTTCTCCATCTGGGCTTCTCATTGTCACTTAAAGTCTCTTTGAGGGGTTAGTGGCAGGGTGAACCAGACCTATGTAATCCCAGCCTATGGATGGTGACAGCTCAGAGAACCACCAGCAGCAGCAATTCCTATTTCAATGTGTCCTGCCTTTTTGAGATCACAGTCACCCTAACTCACACTTTCCTTATACAGAGACAGAATGAAGGAAGATGCCATATACTTGGCCAATGACTCTCCATTATCTGGGGCCCAGTGCAACTGGGTATTGAAAGCATCATCTATGACAAAAAAGATGCATTACCAGATGCCCAACACAAGCTTGTGAAGACCTTGTGTGGCTACCATTGGTTGAGACAGTGCTTAGAAGGGAGACCTGTTCATGGTAATAACTTACATGTCACTCAATGGCCACCTGTTCTCTAATTTATCGATCCTCCACACTTTTCAGAGTAGCATTTCAGAGAATTTCTGGGGAGAGGAATGAGTATACATATGGAGGGCACTAGACTGGGTGCTGACATGGGCGAGGGTAGCTGGTTGGAAGTGGCTCACAGCCTAATTGTGAAGCCTGATTCTGTAACACAAGAAAGGGTAAGAAAAGGCATATAAATAAAATTTTAGAGGCAATTGGAGAAAAAGAGAAGTCATTTGAATTTTGCATATTGGTGAACCCCTTTGGCAGGAAGTGATACACTCAGCCCCCTCTTGACTGAAGGGCAAGAATAGAGTTGCCAACACCTACAGTTTAAGATCTCTGTGAAATCCAGGGAGAGACCTGCACCCAACCACCCAGTGTGGTACATCTGTAGGCAGGAAAGATTGTTTGCAATGGATTTTAATGATCACAATGATACGTCTATTTGATGAGATATTTAAACCAAGGCAAGCAGCAAAGAAGACAGGTAATTTTAGTTAATTGGAAATTTTATACAAGCAGTGGAACCTGTACCAATATGTTTAAAGAACAAACAGGAGAAAAACTCTTATACCCATTTGACTAATTGAATTCTGATATTACAAAGCCTTCATAAGACCTAGTGGTGTGGTGTAAGGAGAGATGCCTCAGACATGAGAGACCAGGATTCATTACTAATGCAGGCTTTATCAGGAATTACTGTGTGCTGGCTGCTTCTAGCTGTGGGTCCTTCTGGCTTCTAAAATGATTTTCTGCAGAAATACTGGTCACCCCACTACTGTCTTACTCTTGGAAGTATCGGGATATTCTCCCACCACTCTCACAATCCCCAAATATGTATTTGATGCCTTCATGAAATGTCAAAAGGATAATTTCTCATAAGGAGGTACTAGATTACCTACAACCTTTAGGGGAGAATTTCCTTAAACAAAAGGAAGAACTTCCATTGGGGTAAAATTCATCTCCCTGCCCCAGAGCTTAGAGCTCTTCCCTGGTTCATGCAAAGATGCCCATGGCAAAGCCACAGCTTCCTTGAACACACTGGCATTCCTTGTGAATAATAAATAAAATCAACAAGCAGACTCTCCTCAAACACTTTATTGGAAGAAAACAAAATTTTACAAAGTGCAAAACCAAAGCAACAAACACATTTCAAAAACACAGAAATGAGGACAGCTCAGGAGAATTCAACAGCAGGTCTTCTAAATTACATTGACTAAAATGAAAGGTATTAATAAGACTTAGCAGGTGTCACCCATTCTTCTGTCTAGTTCCAAATTCGAGACCCCAAGAGTATGACTGGGTCAACTAGAGTGAAGTGAAAAGTACCAAACAAAGTAGCTATGGTCAGGGTACTTAGTCTCACACACACACACACACACACACACGCAAAACAGAAAAGGGTGGGAAGGTCTCAGAGAAATGGTGCCTTCTGGGCGGACCAATCAGCCTGAGACAGCTGCCTTCTACCTACAGGACACAAATACAATACATAGACATTTTGACATGTCCATATGTAAAATATTTAAAAGCATCTCTTGAGTAAGCATAAAAGCACATATTGTAAACAATTAAAAAAACCCAAAGTCCAAGCCAATCCTGTAGTCACAGTACACCAAAGTCAGTTTCTGTTCATATGTATAAATAGCGGACATTATGGGGCCACTTAAATTGACTTGAGTCTGAGTCTTCTAGGTGAAGTTCACAGCTTCTGTAGAACTGCTGTGATTTTATAAAATTCAAAAACCTATAGACTAAAGGTTTATATTAAATACTGCCAATGCAAAAACTACCAAGGTATTGAAGAATCAAGGCAAAATAATAATGTGGGAATAGTAATGACATTTCCCATTTCTCCAGGTAGGACCATTCTCTTTCTCTTGAGTTCTGCAGTCCAGAAACAATTGGCAGGGGGCACTCATCTGTAACCATGGGAAGTTCTATTCTTACCTCTAACTCCAGGTCCCCATATTCACCACTTGTGGACTTTGGAGAAGCACAGGTGCTTGGGTTCTGGCTTAAATTATATTCCAGCATGCTGATTGTATAGCCAGTAGTCCAAGTTGACACTAGGGTGCAGTCTACACCAGGCCTTTCCTGGATTCTCTAAGGCTTTGTGTCTGACTAATGGGGAGACTAAGAAAATTGGTGAATCCAACTTGTATTGACTGAACACAGCCCAATGCTGTTATTTCCTCCAGTTGATAAGCAGCAACACAGTAGGTCTACACATGAACAAGAAGAGGTGAAGGCAACTCAAAAGACCACCCAGATCTAAAGTTAGGTGGCCATCATGGCAGCAGTCAGTAATAAATACATTGTTATTACCAGAGTCAGCACAATGGACTGAGAGGCCAGACCAAAACCAGAGGGATCTGGAGGAAGTGATTCAAATTGTGTGGAAGTGCACATATTTTGCACATTCTTTCCATCGTTTGGAAAGGCCTCTACCCTAAATATCTGTAGCAGAGGATTGGAGTCCTCATCTCCTGCCAAGAATTCTACCAGGCAACAGGTATCAGAAATCATAGATAGCAAACCTCTGTGTACTGGAGGGGCGCAACCTGTGCTCATCTAGGGAACTCAAGGATAGAAGGGACAGTACAAGTATGAGTACAGCCCCATCTGCCAATGGACCATTGACATCAGCATATCAATTTGAACAAGTCTAATAGTTTGAGTCCTCACTCTAATTGATCACACAGAACTCTCCATGAGGATACTGTATGAGTAACAGCATGTGTGGGCTAGAGGAATGAGTGAGCGCTCACACTAGTTACTCATTCTTGGGGTGATATTTCCATAAGCTGCACCAGAGAAAGTTCTTTGCACAAGCCTGACTTTGGCCAGGACTCGGGAATCACCAGTTTGGGGAGGAGCAGATTGGAGGAATGGGAGGCATGTTGTAGAAACAAATGCAAAGTCAAATAAGAAAATAAATTTACATTTCCCTGTCGAAAGAAGGAAGAGACCCAGCCCTTTCTCTTAGAGCATTTACTTTAGAACACTTCTATTTGTTAAGTTCTTCCTCTTCCTTGGCCTCTTTGCAAAGTATACAAATCTCTTTCAAAGCTAAATAAGCAGCTTGCCAACTTTATAATCAAGAATGGACAAGGAGGCTCGGTGCCTGTGGCTCAAGTGGCTAAGGCGCCAGCCACATACACCTAAGGTGGTGGGTTTGAATTCAGCCCGGGCCTGCCAAAACAACAATGATGGCTGCAACCAAAAAATAGCTGGGCGCTGTGGCGGGTGCCTGTGGTCCCAGCTACTTGGGAGGTCGAGGCAGGAGACTCGCTTGAGCCCAGGAGCTGGAGGTTGCTGTGAGCTGTGATGCCACAGCTCTCTACCCAGGGAATAGCTTGAGGCTCTGTCTCAAAAAAAAAGAATGGACAAGGACCTGGCAGTAAAATGTTTGGCTGCATGAGAACAAGGTAAAGGGAAGATAACTTCGGCAGCTGAAGCCGGAACCTCAGCCAAGCCCTCCTGATAAAGATGGAAGGAAATGTATATCACAGGACGTGCCCAAGGCTGCTGATAAAGGGACAGGAGAAAATCCTGGGGTAGGAAGGAGATGAGAGGCTCCAACGTCAGAGAGGCTCCAACAGCATCAGCAAAAGCAACAGCAGTTCCTGCCCAGAACTCTCTCACATTATTTTACTATGGAACAATGTAAAGGATTGGGAACAATACAAAAGATTACACAGCAGAAGGCTGACACAGCAAAGCCTTCACCAACAGGCAAGGCCACTGTTTACTGAGAAAATGTAAAATAAGAATCCATCCTCATGGTCAATGTCTCAGCTTCCCAAGAAGGCCATATTTTCCCACATCACATTCACCAGCATGCACTGTTTCCTTCCGACATGATATTCTGTAGTATCTGCACATTCCTGCTTCCTGCTGGAACCTTTAGGTAACCTGAAATAGGGAAACCACTGAGACTCCTTCCTCCAATTGTAAGTCCACCTTATCCTTTAACAGTGCCAGTGGCTGCAGTACTACACAAGATGCGTAAGTCCCTCTGCATGTCCACGACACTCTCTCCTTGAGAGTGAAGGCAATGTCTCCTTCAGACCACGTAGAGGTCCTCTAAGGGGACCAAAGGGTACATGGGGTCATACCACTAAAGCTCAATAGCTTCCAGCAGATGACTAGGGAAAGTGACACCTATAGCCTGTAGGTATGTGCTCTTTTCAGCATGAGGAATGGGGGGGGGAAGGAGGGGTTAATCTACCAGCCAGATGACCTGACTTGGGAGGCAGCCGAACACCTAGACTCATCATGTGCAGATATGCAAGAGGATCTGAACAAAGTCAGCTTCACATCTTGGTCAGGGGCAGGACCCACGTGACTTCCTTCCCCGCAAGGTACAGAGTATGATTGGTGGAAGAGTGCATGAGAAATGTTTGGCCAAAACACCAACTACCTTCCAATTTCTGGCCCCAGAGTGCTCCTGATTCCTGCTGCACCACTGCTATCCAGTGCAAACAACTGAGCACAGAAGCCTGACAGGCTGTCACCTGTTTCTGCCCTGGACTCAAATTTCCCCTTGCTCCACATGCTGCCAATGCCACAGTGTGGACCTTCCACAAAGCATTTGAGTCACTGGAGTGCAGAAGAAAGAAGCATCTGGGGAGTAAGTTCAAGGATGTATCAGCAACAGCAGCTCACTTTCATAAGTCTCTGCAGGTGAACACAGGTCACTAACAATGTGAAAGACTGAGTGGTGAGATCACCCAACAGGGACTGTTCCCTCAAACAACTGCAAGAGACACCCTTGAACACACAATGCCTGCTGCGACTCTCCCCCTTTCAGAGTCTCTTGGCCTCAGCCTCTCTCAGCAGCTCTACACAGGGTGACTGTTCTCAGCCCTTTCCCACCTTGAGGCTGTAAACCCATGATGGAACCACTGTATACAATGGATGTCATTCCATCTTTCCTGATCGCAGAAGCCTCTTGGCTTTGCTGAGTCTCTGATCCCTATAATTCTTCTCATTGAAGAACAGACAATCTAAATCCAGTCACGCAATCCATTTAGTTCAAGATGTACTGTCTCATATGTTTAGGATCATTGTCATCAGCAGTAATTTCTGCTACTACAAAAATACCCTGGGTGACCTCTGGATAACCTTACTGATGGGAAAATGGAGAGAAAGTAGAGGTCATGGTAACTATTGATTTTTCAAGCAACAAAATGCTACCCAAAGGGCTTCTCATAGCTTGTGATTAATACCACAGGATTTGGGGTCAACTAACCTCCAAATTGAGACCTCTGTCTGCTATTTGTTTTGTTTTTGTTCCCATGGCCAGATACTATCATCAATTTTACCTGCAAAACAGAGATAATAAAAACATTCTAATGGGTTATGAGATAACAAGGCAAAACAAAAAAAAGAACTAAGCACAGTTTCTGGTCTTAGCAAGCTTCTTCTTTTTTTTCTTTGAAGACAGAGTCTCACTCTGTTGTCCAGGCTGGTGTATAGTGGCCTCATCATAGCTCATCACAACCTCAAACTTCTGGGATCAAGCAATCCTCCAGCCTTACTTTCCTGAGTAGCTGGGACTATCGGCATGTGCCACCATGCCTGGCTAATTTTTCTATTTTTAGTAGAGGTAAGGTTTCTCCCTCTTGCTCCTGAACTTAAGAGATCTTCCTTCCAGCTTCGGCCTCCCAGAGTGCTAGGATTACAGGAGTGAGCCACTATGCTTGGCCCCTAGTAAACTATGGCTGTTTTTTTATTAGAATCACCACTTCCAGCTCAGTGCCTGTAGCTCAAGCGGCTAGGACACCAGCCACATACACTGGAGCTGGCGGGTTTGAATCCAGCCTGGGCCTGCCAAACAACATTGACAACTACAACCAAAAAATAGCAGTGCGTTGTGGTAGGTACCTATAGTCCCAGCTACTTGGGAAGCTGAGGCAAGAGAATCACTTAAGCCTGAGAGTTTGAGATTGCTGTGAGCTGTGATGCCACGGCACTGTACCCAGGCTGACAGCTTGAGACTCTGTCTCAAAAAAAAAAAAAAAAGAATCACCACTTCTACCCCTATTATCACCATCATCATCATCCCAACATTTTCAGTAGGCTATTGTGCCTCTTAAAATGATTGTTGCCATCCCTGCTATATTACTGGATGCATGAAACGGGAAACCAGTATAAGGGGGGTATACACTGAGATGCATTTTTGTCACTGGTTAACATCTTCCACCTTTGATTGGTCCTTATGTTCCAGAAGAACAACTTAGCCAGTAGGAAGACTAGAGTAGGCCTTCATTGATAGGTGGGATGTGGGGGGCAATGTATCTTTCCCCGCCTATTAATTAAAAATAAATAGGGCTTCTTTTCTTTTCTTTTTTGTTCTTTATTTTATTTATTTATTTATTTGCAGTTTTTGGCCAGGCTGGGTTTGAACCCACTACCTCCAGCATATAGGGCCAGCACCCCACTCTTCTGAGCCACAGGTGCCACCCTAGGGCTTCTTTTCTGTTGCCCCCACACATCTTCACTTCCACAAGGATCCTGAGAGAGCCAGGCACTTTGCAGGCAAGGGGGAAAAACAAAAAGAATGAATTGGTTTTATTGAGTAGATATCTTATTTAGAGAAGAAAAGAAATTACTGAACAGGAGACTATACAGATTTTCTTGTGTGCTATGCTCTCCTGAGGCATTCATTGCCATCCAGAGCATAAAGTTGTTTGCTTTATAAAATAATACAATAAAACAATGTATATTGTCACAGAAAAGCTGAACTTGGAATACACCAAAATCGTCACAGTGAGTATAATTCTATGTGAATAATTTTCAGTGAATTAAATTTCATTATTATCTCCTGAAATCTGTAGACCTTTTATATGAGCACATTTTACACATATCTGTAATCTGAAAAGTCATTTCAAAACAAGATGAGGAGTGAGCACATCTGCCTTTATGTATGTTGCCAAATACTAGCTGAATCAAATTGTCTCCTATGTACATAATCCAGAGTTCCAGTCAAAGGGCTTGCCTTAAAATGTCCATTATAATCCATTGTCCTTCTATCACCCATATAAATAAGAAGCATAAAAAACACCTTAAGATAAATGTGAATTCGACACAAAATACTTCACACAGAAAATTTATAGCACATTACCATTCTCTGTAATGAGTAGACATTCATTGACTACATACCTGATGAGACTAAGCAACAAGGTTGGCCTAGAAATGAACTCCTAGATTCAAAGAGCCAGGTCCTACCTTAAATTCAGAAGATTCCACGTTTTTTTTTATTCAGAGTTCTGATCTTGAGATGCCACCAATGAGAGTCATCTTTCCTGAATCCTCAACCTTATGACTTTTAAGTGCAGTTACCCATTAAATTATTCATTTAGGTCTTCTTCACAACTCCCCCAAAGAAGAGACCCCAGATGACTTTAACAGGCAGTGGACACAAGTGGGTGTGGGAAAGGGAGGAAGTGTTACTGTCATACATGTTTCACAACTGCCATTGACTAGCAGATAGCCTGCCCTTGGTCATCATCATGTTACTTGGTGAAGGAACATAGATGGCTGTAGATAGAAGTTTTTCTAAAAATCTCAGGCCTGGCTAAGGCGCCAGCCACGTACACCTAAGGTGGCGGGTTCGAATCCCCAGCCCGGACCCGCCAAACAACAATGATGGCTGCAACCAAAAAATGGCCGGGCATTGTGGCGGGCGCCTGTGGTCCCAGCTACTTGGGAGGCGGAGGCAGGAGACTC
>CAUYQV010023300.1:0-25544 GCA_963574575.1 Galagoides demidoff | reverse complement strand
GTAGTTTCTGATTCTGATAAAAGAAGTTTGACTGCCTTATTATCAAGGTTGAGTGGATAATGAGGGTTAAAAATAAATGAGATGTGGTCCCAGCTACTTGGGAGGCGGAGGCAGGAGACTCACTTGAGCCCAGGAGTTGGACTTGCTATGAGCTGTAATGCCATGGCACTCTACCCAGGGGGACAACTTGAGGCTCCGTCTCAAAAAAAAAAATCATTTCTGAAGTTAGGGTGCAGCTAGGAAGTGCTGTCAGCATTAAGTGGCTAAGTATGAGATGTAGTCCAGAAAAACTATTACTAAGTAAAGAGCACGTATTACAGCTGTCAGCACCTTAGGATTAAGGAAACATAGTGTTTAATCACTACTGTTCCATCACATCCACCCCCCAGAAAAAGCACCCAGACTACAGCTTAGGAAAAGTGGCTCTCGGTGGGAAACGGAGCTGCCCACATCAAGACACTGATGGTGAGAGAGGACAGAGCTGGCGGGCAGCACACCTACTGCCCCTCCCACACAAAGCCTCCATGGCTGTGTCCCAAAGAGCGAGGTGGTCTCCGGACCACCCGCCCACCCCACTCCCTGCTCTGTCATCTGCGCAGAACCCTGAGACTCCCCCGAGCACCGCTGCCCATGCTGGGGTCTCCATGCTGCCAACACTTGACCTGTCTGTAAACCCGGCACTCCTGGCCCTGAGTTCTCAGTGGCTCAGTGTCCTCAGAATAGAGACTGATGGGGCCTAACTATGGCCAGCACCAGAAATCCCAGCTTGGGATCTGCCCCAGCCCCAACCAGGCCAAGGCAGGCCTTGGGTAAGCTCTTGGGAGATTTCTCCAAATTCTACTGAAGCTATTTCAGCCCACATGAGTATGTCCTCTCTGGGACTGTCACTGCATGGTCCTCCCTGGGACACTGGCACATTTAAGGGGCTCCAGCTGCCCCACCATGCTAGGGACAGGTAGGGACTTTGCACCAATGCCCAGCTTGCCCAGATTCAGACCCTAAGAAGGCACACTCCCTGAGACCCCAAGGAACACAGGGGGCTCTAACCTTCTCCTAACTTGAGGGAGAAGACCTTGACTTGTTCTGAACCCAGAGACTCTTCCTAGGTGTACATGACCACACACGAATGCACAGAGGCCCCCAGAGCGCTGCACTCTACCCACACCTGCAGTTAGATGCAAAGAATCACCACCAGTGGGCACCTGTCTGGATCCTCAAACTTTACTTCTGAATTTATTGCACTCGATGAAATCTGCTTAAATTAACAATTAAAGCAGGGATCCACATCTTCAGACCATAAACCTACGACGGGGATGTCTTTGTGTATTACAAAAGCAGAACTCAACTAAAGGAAAATCACTTTTGGATTTTTTTTAATTTTAGGAAAAAATGTTTTTCCCAAACTTTTAATTTCAAAAAAATATTCAAACCTATGAGAAAATTGTATAAAAAAAAAAGAAAGAAAGAAAGAAAAAGAAACAAGGAAGGAAGGAAAAAGAAATAGTACAATGCACAGACACGTACTTTCTGCTTCTGTTGACCAGTTGGCTGCTGATACAGGCTAGTCTTGCCCCATGGTTCTCTCTCTCTCATTCTCTGTCTCTCTCTCTCTTTCACACACACACTTATTTTTTATCAGACCTAGTTGAAAGTCAGTAGTAGACATCATGACCTCTTAACCTTAAATTCTTCTTCAAAGATAATTGTGGTGCGCTTATACCATTATTATCACACCCACAGATTTTAACATTTATTTAATAACATTATTTAATTTACAAGTTGTCCTTAAAAACATCATTTAGAATGTTTCCTTTTATTCGGTGGTTTGGTGCATTCTGGGACCCACCCCAGGACCAGGCACAGAATCAGCTGTCTTGAACCCTCCCCCTGTTCCCTGTGACCTGTTATTTATTCTTTTGTCTTTCCTGGTCTTGACATTTTTGAAAAGTTCTGGGAAATTATCTTGATGTTTTCACAGTCTGATTTGTGTTTCGTTTCCCCATAATTAGACTCAGGTTTACTATTTCTGGGCAGATAGTTGGTGGAGAGCAGCCTATACTGCCCATCGCCTTCTGTTGGGCTCCGCCCTCTGCAGGTTTGTACCTGACACCTTGAGGCAAAAGAACACACCTGTCAGTGCACAGAGACGCAGCCCCTGCCATGGGGACCAGGCGGACGCACAGAGGAACGAGGAAGGTGTCTGGGTCCACAAAAGGCGATTTCCAGATATGTCAACAGAAAGGCAAGTCACAGAAAAAAATTAGTTAACAAAAGGCTAGACGTATAAATGCATCTCTGTGCTGTTTGCTTGTTTTTTTGTTTGAGAAGCAGGAAGAAAGTCTGACAGCAGGGAATGGGAAGGACGCTCCGTGAGACGGGAAGGGGGAGACTTGGGAGCAGCCCTGCGAGCTCCAGGCATTCCTTGGCGTGTGGTTTTAACTTTGACACATGCAAATGGTTTCCACAGTCAAAATAATAAAATTGAGTTGACAGAGTAAGTGAGAGTGAAGACACAGACATGGAGAAAGGAGCCGTGGGCACAGGAGGTCCCTGTGGCAGAGCTGTCTCAGAAAACTGGATGGAAGAGTCTTGGAAACTAAAAACAAAACCACCACCGGCACCCACTTCCCGGGACACAGCTGAAGAAAGTAGGATCAATGGCTAGAAGCGACATCTGCTCCCTCACTGCAGACACACCCTCGATAGTCAGAACACAGAAATAAGGTCCACGTCCGTCAGCGAGAAGCGGAGACGGGACACTGCTCTGCCCTAAACCAGGAGATGCCATGTGGGCAACAGCATGGTGGACCTCGAGGTGTCATGCTCAGTAAGCCAGGCAGGACAAGACAGATACCCCATGATCTTACAGGTTGAATCTACAAACATCCACCTACAGAAACAGAGGGGCTGTGATGGCACTTACAGAGGCCGTGTAGGGCGGTGAGGGCGTGTGGAAGGGCTAAAACTCTCTGTGATGAGACCACTGTGATCTGGAGATCCAGTGAGCGGCTCAGTGACCACAGCCAGCAACACCTGCATTGTACACGTGTCCTAAAAGTCACCACACAGGCAAGATAGAGAGTTGCAGCTGAATTTCTTTTCTTTACAAAATATTCATTATTAAATTTGACAAAGAGGTGACTGACATGTAGAGAATGTTTTGTAACTATTTTGTAAAATTTTGTAATGAATATTATGTGAATAAAGATACATTTAGCTACAATTTCCCATTCTCCCAGTGTGTGGTGACTTTAGGGAAGACTTTCGGCACACCCCATATGAGAAATTTCCAATTTCTCATTGAAATTTGCTGAGAGCAGATTTGAGATGTTCTCACCACCCACGGATGTAAGGGGGTGAGGCTCTGGCTTGGTGACGGGAGCACTCACGTCACAGCATCTGTGTACACAGCTCCAATAACCACGCTGTGCACCTTAAACTTATACAAATGTCTTTGTCAATTATCCTTTAGTAACACTGAACAGAACCTTTCAGATTAATGAAATTAAGTTGGGCAAATCAAAAGCAAAGTACTAAAAAATAAATACAACCATAATTCAATTGATAGCATGTCTACAAAGAAAAAAATTAATTTAAGCCACCTGAGAACCAGATCCCTTTCTTTGAGCCACTGCCCCAGTGCAGCCCAATACCCTGGTCACAACGAGCTCAGAGGGGCAGATGGTGGCCCTCCAGAGAGGGAGCAGACATGGGTGTGGCAGGGAGGCTGCCTGTCGGCACCTGCCTCATGGGACACAGTTGGTTGGGAGAACACACTGCCCAGATTGGGTAGGACATGGGATTTTGTCTCTGGGAAATTGTGTTGCCTAAAACTACAATTGGCATCAGTTTGTGGGGCCCAAACTATCCTGAGGGCCCCCAGAGCCCCTGAGGCTCTGGACAGGACACTGATTCTAGCTCTGGGTCCAGGGGAGTCCTGGAGAGAGGTGAAGGCAGCTCCAGGCTCCGCACTCCTCGCTCAGTGAGGACTGTGCAGCCAAGCACAGCCAGGTGTCCCGGGACGCCATTCCCTCTCGACAGATGTGGAGCAGCGGCAAGTAAGTGGCACCCGCTGGGAACAGTAATGGACTTGTTTCCTGGGCCCTGGATCCTGACACAGCTCTTACTATCTGGATTCAGATGAAGACCATGAAAAATGTGCAAACTCAGACATCTCCATGAGGGAAGGGGCAGGAGGCACATGTTGAATAGCTCTGCAGTATTTCCCATGTCCTCCTCCCCATCTGGAGAGTTCAGTGACTCCTGTGTGCTGGTGAAGCAGAAAGTAGATGGCTGCTTGTCTCAGGAGGTTCTGACTGAGGCTTAATAGAAGAGTGAGCAGCCTGGCACGCGGCTCACGGAATCTCCTGTATTTTCATAATTGTAGGCAGCATTTCACAGTGGGGTGTGTGTTCGTGTCTCTTCAGATGTGTAATGCAACGGAAAAATAAAATTTTCAGAGCCCAACGTGTCTGGATGAAAGTTCTGCCCCCGGTAAGCTCAGTGTTCAGCTGTCCATGGGTCTCGCTGAGAGGAGCGTCCCAGCCTCCATCTCCTCAGTGTTACCTGCCTGGAGCCCTGCAAGGCTGGGCAGGGACAGACGCATCTGACATTTGACAATGTTTGACAACGTCGCCTGTGTCCTCAGCCCTGCCCGAGGTTGGGTGCATGTCAGAGCTAACAGGGCAAGGAAGATGGGATGAAGCCATCATGATTAAACTATAAACTACACAGCCAAAAAGACAGTTTATGAGACAGTTGGCGGTTCTAAGTTTATAACGAATCTCATGTTCTATATGAGTCCCCAATTAATCTACTTGCTCTTTCCAAACTAGTTTTGTTGTTTTTTATTTGTTTGTTTGTTTGTTTTTAGACAGAGTCTCACTCTGTCAGCCTTGGTAGAGTGCCGGGTGTCACAGCTCACAGCAACCTCTACCTGTTGGGCTCAAGCGATTCTCTTGCCTCAGTCTCCCAAGTAGCTGGGACTACTGGCATCTGCCACAACACCCGGCTATTTTTAGAGATGAGTCTTGCTCTGGCTCAGGCTGGTCTCGAACCTGTGAGCTCAGGCAATCCACCCACCTCAGCCTCCCAAAGTGCTGGGATTCAATTTAGTGTTTTTATCAGATTCTCTTTACTCAAAATTTCAATCCATGAAATAGACCAGATTAACTAGAATGCGTTTCTGAAGGGAAAACCGAGTCCATTCTGGAAGCTGTGTTTTAGGTATTTTATGAATCAGTGTGCAGGTCTACTGACAGGTGGCCACCTAATAGACGATCAGGAGCTGAGAGGTCTCCGTCTGTGACATCGTCGTCTCGGCCTTGCCAACACTGCAGTCCCCCCTTCCCACCCTATTACACCTGCTGCAAACTGCCCAATCTCATGGTGTTGGGGTCTCCATGGCAGGGGTCTTCCTCTCCCCTCCCACCTTTCCTGCCATATTCTGCCCTCTGCGTGTCCCAGTCACCACCACTGACCGATGCTCCTATAACACTCTGAGAGCACACAATTCAGGAAACTTTAAATGAAGGCAAAAGGAGTTGAAAATCAAGGTCTGAGATTGCTTCGAAAGCTTGACGCTGATAAAGAAATATGGGGCTGAGCGTTACAGATGGAGACATTAACTTGTTTTGTCACTCCAGGGAATTCTTCCCGGCACCAATCAATGGTCCTTTCCATGCTTCTCTATCCTCCCTAATGGAGTCATTTCAGGGGTGAACATTCCCCAAATGAAATAGTGGAAAAATAGCGGTAACTATTTTGTCAGGTATGATAATAAAAAACTCAAAAGGGAACATACGGGGATAATAATATTAGCAATGGAAGGTAATACTCCTGCCTTCCCAAGGACATTTGGAGTATTAAAATGCTGGACTCTATTGCGGCCACAGATCCTGGCACAGGCGCTGCGTGTCCTATAAAGCAAAACAAGGCCCGTCAGAAACACTTCCCTGGTAGACAGCTTGCTCTCTTTTCACAAATAATCACAGACACAATTCAAACTTCAAGGCTACTAAGGAGCAAGGCGGGACTCGAAGCAGATACACAGTATGCATTGTTCTGAAATCTGTCTCCACACCCCATGACATGGGGATCGTGCCAGGTAGCCCCACGTTTATGGACAAGTCTGAGCACATTGTGATGCTCACAGACCTTAGATCTCAGCTGCCTGTGGACGGGAACTGGGGTGGGTTGAGATGGGATGGAAGGTGCATTGGGACGTGGTCTGCTCCGGGGCCGTATGGAGGATGAGGAACCGCAGCACTGTGACCCTGCCGTCTCCTGGCTGCCTGGCCACACGTGCATCTTCAAGGTGGGCTTCTACCATCTGCAGAGCTGCTGTAAATAGTCAGCTACATCTTGTGCATAGTGGGCTGCAAAGAATGCCTGGCACTTGGGCCTTGCTAACAGTTGTCACATAGCGGGGTTATCAATAGACACTAAGGCTTTCTCTCCAAGTGTGGTCCTAGGAGACCCCAGTCTGCTCCTAGTGCCTCTGCTGAATGCCCAGACGCTGAGGGAGTGCCATCCCCTCGGTCATCTCTGCTCCCAAGGCTCTCCTGAGAGTCAGAGAACCCATGACCTGGGGAGCAGGGAACCCACCTCATGCCAGCAGTGCATCAGCAGCTGGGACCCCACCCTCCTCCATCTCCTGTCCGTGTAAGGGCACACATAGTCTTTCAGGTGCCTTCCCATCATCAGTATAAATACATACAACTTAGCGCAAATGAGTGTTGGGGGACAAGTTCACCATGAGCATGTGGGCCGCCAAAATGCAAACCACGGCAGATTCTAGTGGGCTGAGAGACTCTCAAATGGCTGTAAAGATTTATATTTAGATGTAACCCCCAACCAAGAGCACACCAGTCCTAGGACACAGCCATGGTTTTCCCAAGGAAGTGGTGGACAGAATAGCTGGGCTAGTTGCATCAGCCAGACGCCGGGGAACGACCCCCCTCCACTGTAGGCTACGCCCCTCCCTCGTTAGGAAGGCAGAGCCCTGTTAACCGGCTCAGCTGTGAAAGACACAAAGTTTCCGTGTGTACAGAGGGGTAAAATCTAGTGAAAAGTTCAACCATTCCAAAAATTAAGCTCATAAAATAGTTTTGAGCAAATGACTCTGCTTTTAACAGTTATTTACTGGTTTTTATAGCCCAATGTTAACCAAAGTCATAAAAATATAATGACTTAGACTGTGCAAAAGTAGCAGTGCTTTCAAATTTCATTCCCTAAATAGCGATGCATGGTTTTAATGTTTAGCTGGGATTATTTGAATGTCCAAAAATGTGCTATGAATTGTTGCAGAAATTAGAATTAGTCCAACAGAAAAATCAAAGACAATGTGTCTGCCCTCTTTTCCACTCTCACCCCCACTCCACTGCCCTTGGCTGAGACCCCTAGGGGCTGGCAGGCTAATGAGGCTGACGCAGGGGTCCAGGGACCTTATTGGCAAAGAGCAAACTTGCAACTGCTCCCTCCTCCTCGGGTTGCCCGGCATCTGGAGCAGCCATGTTGTGACTGATCTGCATAGGAAACTTCCTGGTGGAATCACTGCCTTATCACTGAGGGTGGCGTCAGATGAGGCTGTCCACAAGCCAGGCCAGGGTCAGCTTCTGAAGGGCGGGAAGTGCCCCTGGAGGACCTGAGACCTGCACCTCACCTGGCCTGGGAAGCAGGAAGTGATGTCGCCATAGGTACGTGCCAGGTAAAGGGTGGAGGCTCTCGGGAAGCTGGCTGAATACCCCCAGCAGCAGGGCACAGGGAGTGTGTCTGCTGCCCCCACACAGAACCTGGCTCAACCCACGGCTTGCCTTTGAACTCCTTCCCCAGGCCCATCAGGACACCCAGGGCTCTGGCTGCCCTGAGCAGTCCACAGTGAACTATGACCCTGAGATCTTGTGGAGGCAGCTGGCCTGTGAGCTTCCCCAAGCCAACCTGGCCTCTCTGTGCCCTTGAGGGGGAGCAGGGGGGCAGTGTTCAGTGTGTGGTTTGCTGGTATCCAGATTAGCAGGAACTAAGGCTTAGAGGTGGCCCGATGTCTGCCCCAGCCATAAGCCTCAGTCAGTGCTATGGGCTGGCCTTGCTTCTGCACTGCAGACCCAGACACCCTCCAGGTGAGGTCACAGTGAGGGATGGTCCAGAAGGCCCTCATCTCTGAGAAAATGGTCAAAGGATGGAGAGAGAGGAAAGGACTTGTCACACAGGCAGGGGACAAATTGCTCACTGACCCTCATGACAAGTTAGCAATCAGCCAGCATCTTCCATAGAACTCCACATTCCAGAGAAGACAGAAACCAGACACAGGACGTGCTACTGGCCCCACGGTGGGCTAGCCTCATTCCTACCTCAGTGACATGGCCAGGGCCACTCTCTCCACCCCAGGACAGCAAAATGCAGAAGAGAGTGGATATGGACCCCTACTCCAGGCAAGGTGCTATGCTGATAGCTGCCCTCCAGACTGACCCCCTTCTGGATGAAGAACATTCCAAAGCCTTGGCTCCAGTGGACGAAGCCTCCTAGAACAATGAAGATTTCTGAGGATGACTCACAAACCAGCTCCAGCCCAACATGGCAAAGCCATGAACTTCCCTCAGCTCCCACTGACCACACATGGGAGACTCCCTGGTGACCCTGGAGGGCCGGGAGAGCACCTGTGGCCGCCCACACCCAATACCCCCCACTAGGTGGGTTTGCCTCCAAGCTCCCCCCCCACTACCCTTTTCCTTCCTCCTCCTCATCCCCATCTCCCTTGCTGAAGAAAGCACAGGCTCCAAGGAAGGTCCCAAGTGGGGTGCTCACGCTCTCCTGCAGGGCACCCCACAAGATGACAGCAGTGTAGGACAAGGTGCCTGTGTCCCAAGGCCTCCAAAACCACCACGGGGTGTTTCCCAGAGACTCAGCTGGAGGGATACCGGGTTTGTGACAATTATACACAGTTGTGCCCCGAGTCCAGTGTGCTTGGGGCTTGGGGAAGCCGCTGTGGACACAGAACCAGAAGGATGCAAAGTTTGGGTTGGGTCCAGAGGAAATGGGTATTTTTGTCTCGACTTTAGGGAGAAATGATGCCTGGAGAACCCGGCAGGCAGTGTGGCACATGCCTGGGCCATGGAGGCCCCTGGATCTCTCCCAGCAATGAACTTCAAATGTGGCCCCAGTCCAGGGTGCTGCTCACTTCTGGTGTCCTAACGACTATAGCAGGACGGGGATGTGGTGTCCAGGAGAGCTCTATTGTTTTGGCAGCAACATGTGGTGGTTGGAGGACTCGTGACTCCTCAGTGAAGCTGACCTCCCTGGGGTCCGTTGGGTGTGGCTGATCACACCTAGAGGTCCTACCCTTGTGTCCTGAAGCCCCAACTGCCCCTGCTATGTAGTGAACACCCTGGCTTAGACTTCAGTTCCCAGCTCCTGACCCTGCATGTCCCCTCCTAAAATAAAGGACAATCACCCAGACAGCCAGAGGGGACTGCAGGAGAGCCCCGTCCCAGGACAATCACCCAGACAGCCAGAGGGGACTTCAGGAGAGCCCCCGTCCCAGGATTATCACCAAGACAGCCAGAGGGGATTGCAGGAAAGCCCCAGTCCCAGGATTATCACCAAGATAGCCAGAGGGGATTGCAGGAGAGCCCCATTCCCAGGACAATCACAAAGATAGCCAGGACACTCTCTCCCTGGCCAGGATTCCTAGAAATGCAGGGAAACTGGTGGTTTTCTGAAAACACCCTGATATGAAATTGCTCTCTGGCTGCTGCATGCTTTGTAGGGCTCTGTGACCCATTAGCTGTGTTTGGCCAGTAGTAGAGAAGATGGCTTATCTCCACATGGACATTCCTTAGCAGGTTAGGCACGGCACTTATAGTGCTCTGGTAATGTTTATTAGGACACCTGCATCTCCGTGCAGGGCCACCTAAGCATTGTGGAGCCCCTGTCCTCAAAGCTGGCTTTTGTGACCCTGAGCCCTGTGCTGCCCTCCCGAGAGCCTCCTCCTGCCTGCTGGAGTTGTCCCTTGTCCTGGGGTGCATGCCCCACACCCGGGGTGTCATCTGCCTTCACAGTGGGGACCCACAGGCAGGGCAGAGATTTCTGAATGTCCCAGGCCGAGTGTCCATGTTCTACCAACTCTTTACTCAAGGTACTGTCATCTCTGTCACAGTCACCTGCTGCAAACAGAGGCGAGAGTGAGGTGTGACAAGGGTGACATGGGCTTAGTATCTGCAAGGGCTGGGGCGGCTGGGCTGCTTCCATGAGGGGTCAGAAGGAAGGACCCTTGCCCAGCAACCAAGGTCTCCAGGTCCACAGCGACAGCCATGGACACGTGCTCAGCAATCAAGGTCTCCAGGTCCACAGCGACAGCCGTGGACACGTGCTCGGCAATCAAGGTCTCCAGGTCCACAGTGACAGCCGTGGACGTGTGCTCAGCAATTTGAAGTGCAGTGTATTTTCTTCCACGCTGTCTGCCACACTTGGCAGGAGCTCTGTGAAAACACCCACAGAGGCCATTGAGCAGGACCCTGATCCCAGGGAGGGGCTCTGATCAGGTCTGGGGCGTGTCCTGGCAATAGAGTCAGTAGGAGGGAGGGAGCCCCAGGGGAGGGGACGGCTCTATGAGGAGAACGGGCGGGATCCTCACCTCTGCCCACTGCAGTCAGCCATGTTTTTCAAGTTACCACTTAGCAGCAGCACATGAAGAACAATTTGGTTAAATTCCTTCCTTGCTGGTTCTAATCCTGCCATGAATGACACCTGCCGGGGAGAGACTTCAGAATCACCCCCACCCTCAGTTTGGAAGGAAAATGGCAAGATTGGGGAGAGGAAACCCAGATGAGAGCCAGACCTCCCAAGCCACCCCCCCAAGAGTGGGCCCTCATTTCCATGCCCCCGAGAGCCATGAGCCGGCCCTCCATCCCATGGACCCCAGGAGCAGACCCCTTCCTCTCAGTCCCCTAGGGAAGAAGGGCCAAGTGACCTTTCAGTTTCCAGGTGGGCTTCTCCTGTTTCCACGGCATCTCCATCAAGGCCTCCAGCACAGGTACCCAGGAGGGAGAAGCCCGTTCTCAACTCGAGCAGGAAGGGAGCAGCCAGCGTTGGGCACATCCCACACCCACGTAGGCCCCCAGCCACGGCTTCCTCTCTGTTCCTCCTGCTGTTTCCTGTCATTGGTCCTTGAAACTGGGACCTCTGGGGAGCCAGTGCCCTTCTCTGGAGAGCAGAGAGAAGGAGCTGCCAGACCTCTGATAAGCACCTGGTGTCCAGTGAAGGAGAGAAATGGGGGCCCCGCTCTGTCCCCAAAGCAGCAGGAAATGCCCTCCCAGAACCCAAGGATGGCCCTGGACAAGAGTCAAAGTCCTGAGCACTCAGGTCTCCTTGCTCCCTGCACCTTGCTGGGCATCTGGGACTGCTGCCTTTCCCCTTCCCACAGGGCAGGATGCTCCTGTACCAGGCACCTGGAGCTGGGTGAGGGCAGAGGGCAGCGGCAGGCACCAGTGCTAATGGCACTCTCCTCCAGCCTGAGAACTTCTGCTGCAGTCCAGAGAGGACAATGGCAGGGCAGACATCACCACACCCTAGTGACCTCAGAGCCACAGGCCTACCCAGGGATTGGCCAGTGCAGCTGGTTGAATGCCATCCCCCAAAGAGATGTCCACATCCAACCTCTGAAATCAGTGAACGTGACCTTATTTGGAAAAAGGCTTTCACAGGTGTAATTAATGTAAAGACCCCAAATGAGATCATCCTGGATTTAAGTTGAGCCCCAAAAGCAAGCACGGTGTTCTTATGAGTCAAAGGAGCTTTGGATAAGTACCAAGGAGTGAGATTGCTGGATCACATGGTGGTTCTATTCTGAATTTATTCTGTCTAATATAAATATAGGCACCCTGATCTCTTTTTGTCATAAAATATCTTTTTCATTCTTTCACATTCAGGCTATGAGTGTCTCTAAATCGAAAATAAGTCTCTTATACTCAGCTGAGAGTCGGATCTTGTTTTTTATTTTTTAATTTATTCGGTGACTTTATTTTTTGATTAAGAAGAACTAAGATGCAGGCAAACTAAATTCGTATGCAGGAGTGTGAGGCTGAAGAAAGTGTGGAGAGGACATGATGCTGCTCGGCCTCAAAGAGAGGAAGCCAGCCCTTTGTGACACGGGGATGGGACAGCACAGAGGACATTATACTACATGAAGTAAACCAGCCCCAGAAGGACACAGGGGCCGCGTGATTCCACTGACACGGGGATCCAAAGACAAACTCAGGCAGAGAGGGGAGTTGTGGCTGCCAGGGCCAGGGTGGGGGGACACAGGTGTTATGCTCATCTCTGGGCATAACATTGTGGTTACATAAAATGAATACATTCTAGAAATATGTTGTATGAGCCTATGTCTGCAGTTAAAACTCTAGTATGTATGCCGACACTTTGTTAACCGAGCAGAGGAAGCCACATGAAGAGGGAGGCAGAGATCACAGCTGCCCTGAGCCTGGGGTCACCTGGAGCCACCAGGAGCTGGAACAGGCACAGGGGGATCCCCTGGAGCCTTCAGAGGGGGCAGCACAGCTGGACTGTGGCCCCAGACTTCTGACCTCTGGAACTGGGAGAGAATCATTGTCTGTGGTTTTTGGCCACCGGGTTGGCGGTGATTCTGTTACGTCGGTCAGAGGAAACAGACATGTCAGCAGAGACAGAGGGTTTGGAGCTGCACAGAACCCCCATTCCATGAGAGGCCGATGACCATCAGCCACACAGGCTATCCCAGCATGGACACAAATGTCTGTGGAAACTAAGCACTCGGCCAGCACAACAAGCTGTGGGCCCCCGAGGGGACAGCCCTGGAGAACCGGGAGGAGATGAGCAGGATGGTTCCTGCAAACCTGGACCCTCCCTCCCTGCCTAACTCCCCCTGCTGAGATGCAGAGATGCAGCTTCCGACAGGGAAAAAGAGGAGCCAGTGCTTGTCCAAGAGCACGTGTGACACTTTGTCACACGGTGACAGGACCCTGGATGGCTCCCCTTCGTGACTGTGCTAATTCTCTCTCCAATCACAACACCATGCCTGCTCTCAGCCCCAGCGTCGGGATGAAGGCCCCATCTGGCTCTCCTTCATGGCAGTGAACACAGCGACACTGGTGACTAAATGGTCAGGAAAGCCTGTGGATGTACCAGTGAGAGGAACATGTGACACGGTTTACCAACTGACTTCTAAGTGTCCTAAGTGGCCCCGCACCCAGTCGGCTGCACAGGAGAAGTGACACTTAGGAAGTCAGTTTGTAAAATCGTGTTACTTGCCCAAACTGATATATACTAGAGGTCCAGGGGTGCCCACTCCAGACCGTGGGTTGCCGTGGCAGGGCAGAGCCCCCGAACCCTGCAGAAAGGCAGCTTCCGGTCCAAATACCAGGGTGGCATGAAACCAAATGGGACCAGAAGACTTTAAATTGGGAAGGTGGGTTTTCCCCATCGTCGCTCTTTTGAGAGCCTCTATGAGACTTCTGTGACGGCCTTTATAATGAGCTTCCATATTAACTTTAATAAATCAGTAAGATGTGCTGCTCGCCGATTATAATGTAATTCTGTAATACAAATTAGACCAGCCTTCGAAGTCTTTGAAATGTGTGTGTTAAAAATGGTACGTACAGGTTAAAAGATACAGATTCGGAACACCAGGATTTACATGAAATTATCACACAGACTTTGATAGAGCCCTGGACTGATTCAAAAGAGCAAGTTTCATATGAAGCTGTCTCATCCTCTTTGAAAGCACCTTGATCTGCTCACAGTCATCTATTAATTATATTACAGATAAGGTAAATAAAAGCGTGGCAATATGGAGATCACAGCCTCCTTTTTTCTTGTGGAGACTAAAGGTATGGGCTGCTCTGAAGTCTCCGGGCAATGAGGCATGATAAAGGCACCCTATAACTGAGAGGCTGTGTTTACTGTGACACGTGATGGGGAGATGTGAAGTTCAATAGCAGAGCGCAAACCTAAGAGGGGACAGCCAGCGTGGCAGAGAAGGACCGTAAGGACGTTGGATTGCGGCTGGGGCTCGGGAAGTGGTCCTTTCAGAATGAGTGGCGTTGTTAATATGTTTGTTGAATTTGTTTTTAGAGCAGTTTTAGGTCCTGCAAAGTGGGCAGGAGGTGCACAGCTCTCCTACATGCCCCCCACCCCACCCCTGACACGCACTCGGTACTGTCCATCCACTTAACCGGTCATTGCCATCCACAGTCCAGAGTTCACACCAGGTCAAATCCTTAGGTGATGCAAATATTACACGCCTTAGACACTATTTCAGTCTGTTTGGGCTGCTATAGAAAAATCCCACCAGCTGGGTGACTTCTGAACAATGGGATTGTGTTTTTCATAGCTCTGGAGGTTGGAAATTCCAAGATACGGCCCTGGTTTACTTGGTGTTTGGTGAGGGTCCACGTTCTTATTCCTAGATGGTACCTTCTCACTATGTCCTCACTTGGGAGAAGGGACAAGCCAGCTCTCAGGGGCTTCTGTCACTAGGTCACTGACCCCTGTCATGAGGGCTCTGTCTTCTGGACACAGCTCCCAAAGGCCCCATGTCTCAGCACCATTGCCTTGGGGATGAGGGTTTCAACACATGCTCTTTGAGGGGACACAAACACCCCACTGTAGTGACATGACTTTCCAACATTGGCACCCCCATTCCAGGCACATGTGAGGTATATCCCAGAAGCCACATCCCTCACAGCCAGCACCCAGCACATGTGCTGCCCAGGCTTTCCAGGGAAAGGCTATTCGGGGCACCTTTTCCTGATCCATGGGACAGAGTTCTGGGGTCTGCACAGCACCCTACCAATATGCTTATGTGCAGTCACTCGCATCTGTGGGAACTTCGGTGTCTCTGTTGGGCTGTAGGCTCAGGCTCACAAGGACCGTCATAGCTCCTTCAGGAATCTGAATGGCCCCTGAGGATGTGACCAGCTGGCCATGATGACTGACCCAGCTTGGAGATCTGTGCTTAGCGGAGCTCCAGGCAAGGCCCAGGATGTTGGCCACTGGGGCCCATGTAGTGAATCCACAGTCAGGGACTTAAACTACTCAGCTGTGCCCTCCTGGGGGAGGGGCCAAGGTCAAGGTGCTGCATGGTCAGTCCTCCTAAGGCCTTTCTCTGTGGCTGGCAGGTGACAGCTACCCCTTGGCCTGCCTTGGTCATCTCTCTCTGTGTCCTAGTCTTGTCTTCTTGTGAGGACACCAGCCATGTGGATTAGAGCTCTCCTCACACCTTATTTCACTAAGACCCAGTCTCCAAATGGGGTCACATTCCCAGCGTCTAGGGTCAGGCCTTCCACAGGTGCACATGGGGGCACAATTTAGTCCATCACACGTAGGAGCAGTTGATGTGGGAGGCACCTCGGGGTCACTGTGGTGACCCCCTGTGACAGTGGGCTGGGGGAGGCCCCTGGTGGGCCATCCTTCCTTGCTCGGGCTCAGTTTTCTGTGAATCCCTTGAGAACTGCTCTTCCTTTCCCTCAAAATTCACCATGGGCTGCACCCATAAAGCTTCAACCAACTCCAAACAGGAGGGTAGAGAAATTACCTAGAGAACCTAGGAGGAAAGGAAACTCACACTGTTGGAGCAAATGCCTACTTCCTCTGTGCAGCCAACTGGGCACAGGGCCACTTCCTATGCTCATATGACTGGCTGCAGGGCCACCTCCTCCGGGCAGCCGACTGGGTGTGGGGCCTTCAACGAATGGCATCGGAAGTGAATAGGCAGTATGGCTGCTGGGGGAGGCGAACACGACCTCCGCCTGCAGACACCACAAAGACTCTGTGCCTTCCAGAGGCTCACAGTCCTTCGGAATAAAGACTAATAAACATTCAACAAGTGATCAGATTAGTGGAGAAAACACAGCTGGCGGGGGCTGGGGCCGGGGGAGGTGTGGCTCAGGGAAGGCCCTCTGGCGGGAAGTCTTGGAAGCAGAGTGAGGGTCATAGCCAGCAGGACACCTGGAGGAGCGTGTCTTGGCAGGAAGGCATGCTTGGGAGGTGCAGGGAACACGAGTAGGACCCGGTGGTGGGACGGAGTATCAGGACCCAGCTATCAGGGCCTCTCCCCCAAAGAAGTGGGGGTCACCCCAGGCTGCAGCAGAGAGAAAGGACTCCCCTTTGAGTGTGTGGGGCAGGCTGCCACGTGGAGGGTGATGGGGACCCTCTGAAGGCTGAGGTTGCTGCCTCTGACCAGCTGCCTGGCTAGGCTGGGAGAAGCATCAAGGCTCTGGACGTGTTTAAAGGGAGACCGTGTGGGACGGAGGCCTCGGGGAGGAGTCCGGCTTGGATTCCGACTTCCATCCTGTCACAGCCCAGCCCCAGGCAGGTAAAAGACCTTGAACGAGCATTGATGAATCCGTCCCTCATGATCTGTTTCCTTTTTGCTCCAGACTTTTAGTCCTTGTGGCAACACTAAGCCTGGCTGTGGCACTGGCTCTGTGTCTCATTCTCCTGGCTTCATACATGTGGCTTCTTCACCTTTGGTGTGCGTCCTTTACAGTAAACACCCAGGCCACTTTTGGGGGTAGATGGTGCCTGCTGTGGACAAGGACACTGCTCAATGTGCTGCAGTCAAGCAGAGGCCAAGTTCATGGTCTTACCTTCCATTGTGACTGATAATAGTTTTGATCATTTCAACCTGACACACCTGACAAAGCTCCTCAGAAACCTTGCCTCTTTCTGGCTCTCCCGGCTCTGGGTGAATTCCTCATGATGAAGAGTCCCTGGGACTTGCACTCCCACCCCACCTGTGGGGAGCAGCAGGTGCCCACAAGTGCCACACTCTGGGGATGAAACACTGCCCAGGCCACCAGGATGGGGACCCAGTCTCCCCAGGAGAGGGGCAAGATGCAAGCCAGGGACTGTGATTCTGTACAAATGCAGCAGCAGATTCAGAATGCCAGAAATATTCTCAAAGGATAATCTTTATCAGAAACAACATAGGCCTACTTTTGACAATGTTACTGCAACATTTCAGAGCAAAAATGAAAAGTTGTCTATCATGTTGAGAGAGAAATAAGTACTTGTGGGTGAGGATGTTCTTAACACTGTCGTAGAAATGATCCAAGCAAGGAACCAGGAAGTGAGAGAAACGGCTGTAACTCCCAGCCCTGTCTGTCTGTCTGCGGGAGCCTTTAAGAAGGAGAAGCGGGGTTCTGAGGCGGCTCCTGACTTCTGAGCTGCTCCGATGCGTCCAGCTCTGCCATGTCCTGTCTTACCTTTCACTGTGACTGATAATATTTTTGATCATTTCAACCTGTCAGACCTGATGAAACTTCTAAGAAAACCCTGCCCTGCCTCTCCCAGTGCCCCGAGCCCCAGAGAAGGAAGGGCGGTGCCCACTCAACATGCCTCTCTCTGAGCCAGCAGCCACGTGCACAAAAACACCCATCTGAAACCAGGAGATGCCCATCTGCAGGACAGGAGGGTGGAAGCAGGATCCTCAGGCCTCAAATCTCTGTCATGTTCCCCCAAAAGATTCCAAATAAAAACAAAATTCTTGCCTTGGAGACATACCCTCTACTCTTCCTGCCATGACCCCACCCTTGAATCCCAACATAGAAATCTCAGAACTGCCACTCATTACCAGGAGTTCAGTTCAGCTTGACCCTCCCTCCCTCCTTCTCAAGGGAGAAAACGGCTGTAGGGCCTGGGAGCTGCAAGAAAGCTCCCACTGCCATCCTGGGGACAAACGCACCAGGACTTGGGGCAGACGGGGCTCTTAATAACTCACCCACTCTCTAATCGTCTGCCTTATGTTCCAGGCTCCTTCCTAGCTAGAGCTTTCCATTTCATTTAAGCTTTGTTTATGCCAAAGCGATGGTAATAGACTGCAGTGATGATCTGCTCAGAGCTGCAGAGAACCCAGTTTCATAAAAATGTGTTTAGCTGGCTATTTATAGTCATCTTTTCATTAGCAAAAAGAAAACTGAACCAATTCTGCAGCGGACACAAACATATGAAGCCTTCTAATCTACGACAGTCTCTTATCAGCGCAACAGTGACGTTTTTGATTGAAAAATCAATTGTTTCTCTTCGCTCCTTTTAACCCCTGTGCCATCTTCTTTCCTTCCCAGGATCCAGATAACATAAGTCACCATGAAAGCCAGACAGAAACAGCCCTGGGCATGTCCACGGGAAACTCAAATCCATCTCCGCGGCAGAAGGCCTCATTTTCCTCCTGTGAAGCCGCTCTGCCCCGTCACACCTTTCAACTCCGCTTATTAATCCTTACAATTCCCGGGGAAAAAAGAGTTGAGTTGTTTCTGTTAATAATGCAAGCAGGCATGAGTGCCAGCTGGGAAGTTCTGGAAAAAAGGGTTATAGCTCTATTAGCCAGATGCCCAGATCAGCCTGAGCTCAGTGACGAGAGCCACACAAAGTGTCCTACCCATGGCGCCTGTGTCAGAGTGCCGTGCGCTTTGGGAAGCTCCAGATCCTGTCTGTTCTCCTAAAAGTGACCTAAATGGAGTCTGTGTGGCAGGGGAGGGGTTAAGACCAGAGGCCCTGGAGCCAGCTGCCTGGGCTCTGGGTGGGCACAGTGGTGCCCGCCAGATGGCCTGAAGGCCTTCTCTCTGCAGGTGCTGGACGTCTGCCCCAGACAGCCATGGCCTTGGCTAAGAGGATGGTTCCCCAGCTCACACCCCTCTTGGGCCTCCACATTCACTCCGCAGTTGAGTGAGGGTGCCACAGAGTAGTGCCACATGGAGCTCTACCCGAGGCCCTGCCCCAGCTCAGCACGCCCCGCCCTCCCTCAGAGTTCACCCCCAGGCTCCTTGCCAGCTCCTACATGGTCACTGCCTCCTCATCTGCCTCCCCAGGAAGCTCTATTTATATTCGCGAGGCCCAGGCCCTGTCCCATTTCACCCACAGAGAGTCCCCATGGCACCCACCCCTCTGTGAGGTGGTTGCAGTAGTGCCTGCAGGCACCTGTGTCCCTTCCTGCCACACACAGACTCAGTTCAGGCGTCTGTAACCAAAGTGCCATGACCAAGGGGGCTTAAACAACAGATGCTTATTACTCACAGTTCTGGGGGCTGGGGAGTCCAGGGTCCAGCTCCTGGGTGTCTGGGTCTGGTGCACTTGCCAGTGCCTCCCCACAGAGCCCACACCAGACATCCCATCATGTTGTCTCAGCATAGGAATCTGGGGGAGACAAGATATTCTCTCCGCACTAATTTGTCCTTATTATGCAGGAGACTGCATCGTGGCTCCTGCAGGTCATTTCAGTAAAGGGTTGGTTTTTGTCTCATCTGTGAGGTGAGTATTTCATGCTCCTTTTTGCAAACCTGTGGCGGGGGGGAGTTCATTTTGTTTTTTGTGAGGGGCAGCCATCATTAGGAGCTCATAATCATGGCAGGAAAGTGATACATTTTGTACTTGTGAAAGCTCCCCGGCTGCCTTTCCCATCCAGGAGCGAGGAGGACAGGAGGGTAAATGGCTTTTCTCATCACGCAGGTGAGAGCAGGTGGGGGTCTGGCTCAGAATGGCTGAGCAAATGTGCAGGGCTGCTGGGGCGGGCGGCCCTGGGAGGAAAAGAGAAGGAGGGACGGCAGGCCCAGGTTTTCAGTCTGAGCACCCAGAAGGAGGCGTCCATTTACAGGGGAGGAGGGCAGGGGTCCAGGACCCCCTTGGGATTTCTGGGCTTGGGCTGTCCATCCCCATAGGTCCATCAGGTCCCCAACGTGGAGCTACGTGCAGGTGCACAGGGAGGCTAGGGAGGTCAGGGCTGCGGGGTCTGTGTCTGGAGTCACCTGCACAGAGATGCTGCTCAAAGATGTCCCTGTAGGTGAGGTCACCTGAGGGAGAGGAACCAGAGCTGAGGAGATTATCCATGGACCATGCAGAATTAGAGGGCAGGAAGGGCCCCTGGAGGTGACAGGAGACTGCCAGGGCAGGGAAGGGCAACTGGAACATGCAGAATCCCAGAGGATGAGGTTGAATTGTGCTTTCCAGCTACAAAAGAGACAAGTGTGCCCAAAACCTCGTAGGAGCTGCGTGAGAACCCGAGGGCCTCACACCTCCAAATGCGAGAATGGGTGTCAGGGAGCCCCGTGGGACAGGAGGAGTTCAGCAGAGGGCACTGGGACCTGGGGATGCTTGGGTGAAGAGATAGTGGGAAGGGGCGTGTGACCCAGGGAGCTGCGTTGCTGCAGCTCAGAGGGGCACGTGAGAGCATGCTTATGTCCTGCGGGAGATGATCCAGAGAGGAGCAAAAAAATAAATAACCCACTAAGGCTGAAAAGAAAGGCCACTCGGGAAAAGGCCAAGTGTGTAAAGGGACAGAGGGACAAGGGGCCCCAGAGGGAGGCAGGGCCTGGACTTAGGCGGTGGGTCCTCCACTGTGACAAGAGGGGGGCCCTGCCACCCTGGGTCCACAGCAGGGAGGAATGAGAGTGGCTGTGTGAACAGGAGCAAACCCACGGGGCCCTAGGATAGTGGGCTGTGTGTGCTCAGCCCCGCAGGGCTCCCGCTGCCTGACCTGGGCCTCCAGGGCTCTGCCCAGGCCAAGTTCATAATATTGCATCTTCTTGCTCCACACATGTCTGAAGGAACCTGGCTAGACTCCCGGATGGAGGCAGGCTCAGGGTGGACCTGAACTCTCCTGAGAGTTCCTACTCTTCCCAGCCACGAGGAACCCCAGAGACAGCAAGGGACCGGTTAGCAGACATGATGGCCAATATCTCCTCCCATCTCTGTCCTGTGCCCACCCAATCCCACCCGAACAACAACCTCTTCTTGTAGATGGAGCCCTCAGGCTACCCCAGAAACTAAAGAACAAGATGGTGGGGTACCCAGCCTCCGGGACACCTCAGCCCGACTTAGGGGCCAGTCTGGGCCAGTCACACCCAAGGGAGAGCCTCCTTCTAGGCTTGTGGGGAAGATTTTTCTTGAAGGGTGAAGAGGCAGCACGTGACCCCAGGACTGAGCGGACCTCCTGCCCTTGAAATGACACCTCATCTCCTGGCACCTGGCAGGGAAGCAAAGCAGAAAGGTCAGGGTCTTGAGCTTTGGCAGCACCAAGGAGCCACTCTCCAGGCCGGGAAGCTCCTGCCATAGAGGATGGCCCATGGGCCGCAAATGTCCACAGCATTTCAGGGTCTCCAGAGGAACATCTGCTCAGGGTGGCAGAAAGCATACAGAGTGTCCTGCCCAGAGCTTAGCCCTCACTCTGCCTCCCTCATGTACCTTGGGACGTGTATGCCTGAGCGTCTGCCAGAACACAGGTGTGACATGACCTTAGTTGGCTGCACCCAGCATTTAAAAATTATTCAAATAAAAATAGGAAGTACCAGTGCGTTGCCCATGCTGCCAGTGAGTGTGCTTGTGTGCACGGCCCCTACTGTCATCACTGTACCACAGATGCGTGCCTGCCTTACATTCCTGAAAAACAGAAATAAGTTTGATGTCACTATAGTAGATGACATCTATGATTTTAACCACTTCTAAGACTCGGCGAGGGGCTGAGTGACTCCCCCCGGCTGCCCCAGGCACCGCGCCACTCCGTCCACACATTTTCTAGTACATCTTCAGCTCCTTTTTTGGCATTATTTTTGGGCATGAAATAATCGCAAGTGGCAATAATTAGAAGACCCTTAGTGCAGACGGACTTCCAGAATAAGTTCTGTAAGGAAGCAGTATGTTAAACTGAAGAAATAAACCTGTGATCAGACATGATCTCCTAAAGCCACTAGTCAGCGTGTGTCTTTCACCCCGTGGGCCCTGCCTTGTTGGCTGCAGAACCATCTGCCTCATGGCCAGGCCATCAGGTGAGCTCCACGGGCATTAACGGGCTAAGGTAAAGATTTTTATAAGTTCATTCATATAAACAGGACGCCATCATGGGGCTTTCATCTGAGACACAAGCCTGATGACTGGAGTCAGGACCCTGGAGACAGAAGGGTCGTCATACTATCTCCGGCAGAGGTGGACAGACCCAGAGCCAGGCATGACGTGGTCTCTTGCCCATGAGACACCCATCAGGTGGGTTCAAGTGTGTTGATGGTCTGACACAGATCTCGAGGCCCAATTGTGTTTCTGAGAGGTAGCTTTTAACCATCTTTTTGTTACTTTCCCACAATCTCATATGGGTCCTTGTCTGTCTAAGACACTTGGCAAGTGTTCACCTGGACCCGGTGTGAGCTGCCACTGCGGGGTCCCCTCTATCCACCTTGCACCTGCCCACCTCATGGGCCAGATGCAGGCACATGAGAATCACATCTGATTTTAAAGAACATTCAGGGTACAATCCCAGATCTCAGAAAGTGGGTTTAATTAACCTTAAAATCTTAAAGGAAAATTATGCCAATAATATTCGTTCTGTAAATTTTTTTATGACAAAACTTTTTCGTTATTAAAACATGTCAAAACTTCATGTATATCCATATATCTGATAATAGTAGTGTCTGTCCCGTAATTTAATAGGAAAAACAGTTGATATTTACATAAATTTCTCTCCAAGTTCGTTTCAGTATATTCATGTAAATAGAGATGTTGCTATAAATGTATAATGTAATTTTTCCAGAATTGGCATCAAATCATAAACATAGTTTTTATATTTTGTCATTTAGTATTTTGATATAGAAAGTCCACATTGTTATTATTTTTGAAATTTGCTTTTTAATGACTGTATAGTTTTCTATTTGGAGATTAAATCAATATCCATTTGGTTATTCCTCTTTTTTGAAATTTTACGTTGATTCCTGTGTTTCAGGCTCATAAATGATGTGGTGGGCACAGATATTTCCCTGAAAGTCGTAAGAATTAGTTCATACTCTTTTCATCTCTTCTTATAATTTCCTGTACTTCTTACTCTTATTTCTTTTTCATTTTTCTATTTAATGCAAGCAGAAAGAATCCTCTGAGATTGCTCTGGGGCTGAAAGTCAAAATCAGTGCCATGCCCCTGGCATAAGGCCACAGGTGCAGGATGCCTGAGGCTGGGTCAGCGGCAGTGTGGGATGGCCCCGGTGGGTGCTTGGGAGGCCAGTTTCTTCCCATGGAAGAAGGTCAGTCCCTTGGAGACAACAGAGCTGGCTTTCAGACCCTCCTTTGTTCCCCAGGTCTAATGGGCGATAAACCCCCATGTTCCGTGCACAGAGTCGCCATCTGAGGGATTTCAGCACCTCTTTTCCCCCAGAAGAGGTGAGCTTTTCAGCAGGATCCTACAGCCTCCCTGGCTTTGACTGCCAAACTGTCCTCTTTAAAAAAGTCAGTTAATCAGTTTGCTTTTAAGGCAGCTCCTCATATTTAGTTTTGGTTTTTACTAAGATAGAAAAGGGAAAACCAAGCATGTTTCCCAGGAGCATGCCTCTTATGCTATCGCAAAAAAAATCCCTACAGGCGCGCTGGGCCTACCCAGCACAGGAGACGGATCAGCACGGGGCCTCAGACCGTGCACACAGCCGTGAGAAGCTCATGCCTTTTTACCTGCCGCCATCCTGAGCTCCACCTGGAGCCGTGAGAAACAGGAAAGCTCACCTTCCGTTGGGAGCCAGTCCTGCCCCTGTGGGCTCATTTCCCTGAACTGCCTCCTTCAGGCTATCCCTGTGGGGTCAGCCAGCTCCCTAGGCTGCCTGGAAGTTTGTGTGTGATGGGCACTCCCACCGCAGAAGAATCCCTGTCTCCCAGCACCTGACTTCGTGAGAAGCCCAGCAGCGCCCGGGGGCAGGTGCTGGGGTTGCTGTCTCAGGGCCCGGGGACGCTGCTCAGGCCCCAGGGTAAATCCCTTCTTCCCTTTTCTTAAAAAAGGAGCTGACTTGCGGTCAGGATGTTTCAGCATGTCCAACCTTTTTTTTTTCTTCTGTCACACATTGAAAAAAGAGTTGTCATTACACATTAAATAAACACTAAAAGCTGATGAGCCAAAAAAAAATCATGAGTAATTTGCAAGATACCCACCATCACAGATAAGCAGAGCAGACCTCAGGCCCTCTGCCTGCTGGCCACAGGCTTTGCTCCTGCTCCTTCGTCCCGTTGTCCCTTGTAGACGCCTTTTGCACCTTTGTGCCACTGCAAGATAGGAGTTTGCATCTCATGGAGCCAGAGTAGGCCCCAGACCTGCCAGCCCAGCAGTGAGGTCATAGCTTGTCCCTACAGGCTATCAGGGATGGGGACAGGCCCTTCCAGCTGGTCTCAGGAGGGAGGGAAATGGATGTGCCTCTGTCTTCCTGGACCCCACCCTGTGCTCTGCCCTCCGAGGAGCTCACCTGGGCCCCTGAGCTTGTTGAGTCTACACGTCCAGCTCCTTGATGTTTTCTTCCTAAATTTTTCTTCAAGAGATAGGAAATCCCAAAGGAATTGACCCCAGATATCCCATAATTTAACCTTGAACAAGACCAGAGCTGGGTCCATTCACGTTGAAATAAACACAGCAGGCAGCGTGCAATCCACAGGACTCAGAGGCCCTTTCAGGGTGTGCAGGGAGGTCAGAGACTGTGCCCATGGCCTGGAGACTCAGTTTGTTACATATGAACTGTGGTTTCTGTCCCATGTTGGCTGCTGACATCTGGGCATCCTGGAAGCACCCAGGTGTCCTGCTTCAATTACCTGCGATGAAGGTCTTGTCCAAACTACAGCAGTAAGACGTTACGTTCACAAGTCCGACAGAGGCTCTGCAGGCTCCCAGCGGGGCAGACTGACGCCCACATGGGATTGAATCTAGGGCTGCACCCACAATCTGCCAAGGGAAGTGCAGCCGGTCTCGGCTCCACTGAATTGATTATCAAATGCTGGATGACACAAAGAGGGGAACCAAACTCTGAGATCTCCGGATGTGAATATGACTCTCCACAAGAAAAGTAAAATGTGCCTGAGAGTTAGCGAAGGAGAGGAAGGAGGCAGGGGGGCAGGGTGACGGTGTGGGCGGTGCAGAGGAGGAGGCAGGGGGGCAGGGTGACGGTGTGGGCGGTGCAGAGGAGGAGGTAGAGAGGGGCACGGTGACGATGTGGGCACAGAGGAGGTGGCAGAGGGGCAGGGTGACGGTGTGGGCACAGAGGAAGGAGGCAGAAGGGGAGGGTGACGGTGTGGGTACAGAGGAAGGAGGCAGAGGGGCAGGGTGACGGTGTGGGCATGGAGGGTCCTGAGCTCTGTAGCCTGTCCCCCGGGTGCCAGCACCAGCGACTCTGAAGTCAGGCTCCACACTGTTGACACATGGCGTCCAGAATTCCCATCATCTGCTTTGCCTGGAGGCAGATGGTGCTCTGAGCTCTCGGCTCGCACACCCCTTACGGTGTCACACTGGGGACAGGGTAAGAGGGCTTCCCTGTCCGCTCTCTAGGTGGGAAGACCCAGGCCCACATGAGCTGCTGTCCTGCACACTCTGGGCCTGGGGCTGGAGTTCTGGCTTTCTCATATGTAGGGTGAAACCCACTCTGGCTGGCTCCTTCTCCCTGGAGAGGACAGGGCTGTCCTGTGCACCTGGGGAGGCTAGATGTGTCCTGGCTCTCTGTCCTCCAGGTGCCACTAACATGCTCCTTATTGTAGCAAACCACATTTTTGATCTTGAGATTATATACTCTGAGACAT
>CAUYQV010023299.1:0-11299 GCA_963574575.1 Galagoides demidoff | reverse complement strand
AGCTTTGAAGGGGAAACAAAAATGATGTAAATTGGGTTGGTACCTGTGGCTCAGTGAGTAGGGCGCCAGCCCCATATAGGGAGGGAGGAGGGTTTAGCCTGCCTTGGCCAAAACTGCAACAACAACAAAAAAATAGCTGGGCGTTGTGGCGGGCTCACAGCTACTTGGGAGGCTGAGGCAAGAGAATCGCCTAAGCCGAGGAGTTGGAGATTGCTGTGAGCAGTGTGACACCACGGCACTCTACCGAGAGTGATAAAGTGAGACTCTGTCTCTACAGTAAATAAATAAATAAATAAATAAAATGGCAAATATTCATGGATGGTCTTAAATTTTCTAGTTTTTCTAGCAAAACTGTATGTTTTTTAAGTGAACAGGAAGCTAAATTTTTATTAAAAAGTGTATTATACCTAGTTTATTTGTGCATATATTATTATATACACAATTTCACGCACCTGTGTTTTAAATTACACACCAGAACAGAAAGACAGCAAATTCTATGTTTAATAGAACACTTAGCACAACATTAACTCAAAACCATTTAGCAACAGGTGAAAGTGAAGATAAATGTGAAAAAACAATGACATTGTCCTTTTCTATAGATAAAATGCTGCCATGGCTTTGACACCAGTCTTTCCTCCATAATTCTGCTATAATTTCACACATAAGCTTCTATAGACTTGAAATAATAAAAACCTTTACAAACCTAGCAAAGACACGTCAGCAATGATGAAATATCCTCCATCAGGAACTATGGGTTTTAGGCCAACGCTTTCAAGTAAATGAACAATCCGATCTCTTTTAACTTCTAACTCTTTTGGCAAAGAATTAAAGTAACACTCTGGGTCATCCATGCGCTTGATGTCAATCCAAAAAGCTTGAGCCAAGGCTTCCTGTATATTAAGATTGAAAAATATGGGAAGGAAATGTGGCCAATGTTACTTATTGCTTAGTTTATTGGTATAATAAGTAAAGATTACTTGAGTACCATTATGGGCAAAAAGTTCATTCAGGAAATTACAGTTTAGTTACTATAAACCTATAAACTCTAGAGATTAATGGAGGAATCAGTTACAGCTAAATGATTGAGTTTAATGTCAAGGACTAAGAATGAGTCATGAAAATCCAAATTGAAAAAGAGGTCTTGGGGCTGGCACAGTGATTCATGCCTGTAATTCCAACACTCTGGGAGGCTGAGGCAGGTGGACCGTCTGAGCTCAGGAGTTCGAGACCAGCCTGAGTAAGAGCAAGACCCTATTTCTATTAAATAAATAGAAAAACTAGCTGGGTATTGTGGAGGGCACGTATAGTCCCAGCTACTCAGGAGGCGGAGGCAGAAGGATCCCTTGAACCTGAGAGTCTGAGGTTGCTGTAAGCTGTGATGCCACGGCACTCTACCCAGGGTGACAGAGTAAGACTCTGTCTCAAAAAAAAAAGAAAAGAAAAGAAAAGAAAAACAGGTATTATTATGTAAAGATGACTCACTTGGGAACAAAAAGATAGTAAGATACTTTCTACGAGGTGAGCTATAGAATGACTTGCTAAATCTAAGTCAGAAAAATGGCCAGAAAGGTGATGAAGTAGCCAGTTTTCCCCAATATGTTGGTGGACACAGTGGAAATGAAAACCTACCCACAGGTAGAGGAGGAAACACAGCTCTTTCATTTCCTATAGGTGTAAATCGTTGACATAATCATTCCTAGGCCAGGAAGGTGGCCTACGTGCAACAGAAATTAGAAAGGAGTTTCTGGAGCAGGTGAAGTGGCTGCTGGGTCAGCCTTGATGCAGGTCAGAAGAGCCGGAAGAGAAATGGGCCAAGGACAAAGCCAGTGTTTGTGGGGGCAGTGGACTGAATGTTTATGTCCCCTCAAAACTCACTGAAATTCTAAAGCCCAGGTAATGGTATTAGGGGGTAGGGCCTTTGAAAGGTAATTAGGGCAGGTAATCCCCCCCAGGAATGGGATTAATGCCCTTAGAAAAGAGAGCTGGCTCTTCATGTGAGGACACAGCAAAAAAGAGCCCCCACCAGGCAGTGGATCTGCTGGTGACTTGACCTTGGATTTTTCCAGCATCCAGAACCGTGAGGAATGGGTTCCTGTTGTTTCTGAGCTGCTCAGTCTATGGTACTTTGTTATAGCAGCGAGACCAACTAAGATGCTGAGGGTCAGGCAGGTGTCTTAGAAGGTAACAGGCCAGGAATAGGTCAACAGGTCAGAATCAGGGCATGTGTAAACTCAAAGACCTGGACAAGCAGATGGGCAAGTGTGAACAGGGGCAACTTAGAAAGGGTGCTGCTCAGAGCTAACCAGGAATTCCAGGCAGATGGTTAAGAACTTGGAATAGATGAGAGAGAGAGGGACAGTGCGAAGTAGTCAAATGCTGAGGAAATTGGTCCGAAGAACCAGAGAATACTCTAATTGACTTTGTAAATGTGTGCTGAGTACCTATGCTAACCCTAACATCCTGGTAAGTGCTGGGGATATAATAATCAGCAAGATAAACATGGTCTTTGCCTTCTGAAGTTTCCAATAGTGTGTATTGGAAGGAGGGAAAGAGAGGAGACAAAAAAACAAACACAAAAGGCAGGATATGATTTGTTCTGTTGGAAGAACCCAGGAGAGGAGCATCTCGGCGTGGCTGAAGGGTGTCAAGAGAAACAGTGTGGCAAGAGATGAGACTTGGGGGCGGAAGACGATACAGAAACCTTCATGCCAAAAGAATTCAGCAGTAAAACAGAATTACTAGAAATTCCCCAGTACCAAAAAACTCTTAGATAAATAAGGATTAACTGCATCAGCCTGGAACAATGTGGTTCCCATGGAACCAAGCATGGTAGTCTGAGGACAAAACTGGTCAAGTGGCCTAAATGAGGAATCAGACAGTCCAGAAAAAAGATGCTCTAGATTCTTAGCTGTATCTTTCTTTTCCTCAGCAACTTGTTCACTCACTATAAAAGGAGATATTGCCCTAGAACATTCCAAGTCCAGGAGCCATAAACGTCCATCTTAACTAGCATTACGCTGGCCTCCTATCTTTTTCTCATACCCAATATGTAGTCCATTGACAGACACTGACTGTTGGCTCTATTTTCAAAATACACCCAGAGTTTAATCACTTTTTGCCACTTCTGCCATCCGCATATTGGTTCCATCTACTGGCAATTCTCTCCTGGATCACTGTAACAACCTTCTTCCTCAACAAAGTAGCCAGAGTTCCTTTGATTGTACCAGATGGACCATGTCACTCCTGTGCTCCAGACTCTCTGCTGTCTTCCTGTCTCACTTGGTCCTTCCTCTGGTTCTGACTCCCACCTACCTCTCTGATCTTATGTCCTCCTCCTCTTTGCCCCTGCTCATCCCATTCCAGCTTCTGGGCTGTTCTCTGAGGTAAACATACCTGCTAGGCTAACCACCACCTCACCTTTGCACTGGTGCTGTATCAGTCTAGGGTGTCTCCGCCAGGTAACCATGTGACTGTGTAACCTGCCTTAGTTCATCGCTTCAATGTCACCTTCCCAGGGAAGCTTTCAAAGATCACCCTATTTGGCTCAGTGCCTGTAGCTCAGCAGCTAGGGTGCTGGCCACATACAGCGGGGCTGGCAGGTTTGAACCCGGCCCAGGCCTGGTAAACAACAATAACAACAACAACAACAACAAAATAGCTGGGTGATGTGGCAGGTGCCTGTAGTTCCAGGTACTCAGGAGGCCGAGGCAAGAGAATAGCTTAAAGCCCAAGAGTTTGAGGTTGCTGTGAGCTGTGATGCCACAGCACTCTACTGAGGGCAACATAGTGAGACTCTGTCTCACATACACACACACAAAAAGGTATGTCATCCTTAAATACCTTAACTGCTATTTCATAGGACTCAGTATGAAGCCTCACTCAGGTTCAGAACTAAATTATAATGTTGAAGGAAAGGAAGACATGTTTTATTTTTCCACTGGGAAATGAAACATTTCATTCTAACAATGAAAAAGTCAGAAGCACAAGGAGGAAGGTAGAAGGTGGAACTTTTAAATTTTTGGAGGATCCCAACAAAGAAATGGGCTTCCATGAGAAAGAGTTGGACCTTCCTCACTAAAAGTGCTCAAGCAGTGGCCTAATTGCCATTTTTAGAAGGTTGTCATTTTTGAAAGCCTCCTGGAGATGAATGAGTTGATAATCGTATTCATCTCAAAGATTCTATATTTATCAGTCCCTATAAAGGAAGCAGCACACTAACCTTGAAATCATGCAGACCCCGCTTTCCATCCTGGCAGCACGGCTCATGAGTTGTGTGACATGAGAGACACAGTTTTACCCGTGTTTGCTTCCTGGCCCACCAGTTAAATGGGCCTAGTAATACCCCAAATAAATGCAAGCAGGAAATGAGATAAGGCATCTGTAAAACATGATCTTAACCTTCCAGTATCAACAACTATAGACTTGCAAATATTCAGGACTGTGTAAGTTTGTTCTAATGACCCATGGTAAAGAAGTGGCCAGAGAAATGGCTGTGGGTAGTAAATGAAGAGTTCAGGATTAGTCCATAAGATCCGTCTCCCAAAGGCATACCGTTGTCTGATATCTCTGAGAAATCATCCAGGAGGATATTCACAAGGTGTCAACTCTTCAAACATCTGGGGCACCTTCTGCTCAGCTATTCTCATATAACTCTGTTGGTTATCAAGGAAACGTGAGTGGCAATAATCTATAACATTTGCTTTATTTACAAATGCAATAACTTTGGTCAAAGCCCACTGGGTAGAGAGTGAACAATTACAGAAAGTGTCATGGTAGATGAACCACCCTCCACCAAGTGGACCCCCCTCACAAGGTAAGGCTGTACCAAAAACCAGCCTTCTGAGGCCCCAGGTTATTCGTGCATAATACAACAGATGATTGGCAGAAAAGAATTTAATAGAACTCCAGTTAGGCAAAAAGACAAAGATTGCTCCAATTTCTATAGAAATTAACCATCCAGAATCAACAACTATAGACTTGCAAATATTCAGGACTGTGTAAGTTTGACCTAATCATTCTTAGTTCTCTTCCCCTGTTTTGTCAGATCAGATTTGACCTGGGGGTGAACTCATTCATCTTGTTCTGCTTTCTGAGACAACAGGCAGTGTTAATGGATTTGAGCATTTCGGGGAGAAGGCCACTCACCATGTTCAGCTATTCCCAACCTTACACCAGCTAAATGTGACTTCAATATTAGCTGCATAGGAATTTCCCTAGGACAACCTCGAAACCTGTTCTTTTCCAGAGGCACTGGGACTCAGCTGAATCTAAACTGACCTTCTGTAATGGCACAATGATAAACCACACAATCAAGCATTGTCCCCCCACATCCACTTTATACCCTGCCCCACCAGTGACAGTGAGAGAAAAACCTCTTTAAATGCCACTGTCACTCTGCTCTGAAGTTCCTTTTTATTCTTCTAAGTTTCCAAGTCCCTCTGTATGTTAAGTTATAGATTATAAAACCTGTACTAAAAGATTAATAGTAACTTCACCAACTTCATATTTCTAGACCTTTATTTAACTACCAATTTGTAATATCTGATCAAAACCATTACATTTATAAAGTACTTAGCACAGTAGGAAGTATACAGCAGGTGCTCAAAAATGTAATCGCCATTATTGTCTTGCAATCTAGAATATATCCTATGAGAGTTAATTTTTTGTGTCAATTTTATTAGCTTAAGGAATAAACATTATTTCTGGGTATACCTGGGAGGATATTTCTGGAAAAGATCAGCATTTGAATCATAGACTGAGTAAAGAAGATGCACGCTCACCAATGTGAGCAGGTGTCACCCGGTTTATTGAGGGGCCAAATGGAAGAAGAAAACAGAGAGAAAGGGGGCAAATTCTCCCTTTTTCTTCTGGAGCTAGAACATTCATCTTCACCTCCAGTCTTTGGATTCTGGGACATACTTGGCACCTCCTCCCACCCTTTAGCTTCAGACTGAGAGCGGCACTATCAGCTCCCCTGTCTCTCCAGCCTTCAGACTCAAACTGAGTTACACCACTGACTTTCCTAGCCTTTTATTTTAATTCAGCCATAATGATTTCTGTATCTGAAGCACCAGGTTTAAGCTGTGTATATTCATTAACATAACTGAAATATATGGATTTATATAACCTTATTTTAGTAAATATTTCATTTTGCTTAGTTTTCCCTGCTCATTTTTAAGGTGCAGATTCAAAGTGTCTTTTATTCTCTTTTCTTCTGCATTTTGGAGGTAACATAATTAGTTTCTATGGCTTTCATGTTTCTCCTCCTGGCTGTAATATAGATAGATTCATTTATGGGTAGAAATATAATTACCTCTCTATTTTCCTAAAATTAATTAAAATCTCTGTCCTCCTTCCAGTCAAAGCAAGGGTGTTATTATCTGGCTTAAACACCCTCAAAACTGCATTCCTCCATCTTTAATAATATCTAAAATTTTAGTTACAGCTATATTTTTGTACACAGCAAGTTTTTGCTCTTATCAGGAATCAAAGGGAATTACCAAAAAAAAAAAAAAATGACCATTTATCTTTGATCTGTGTTATCTTTTTACATATAACTACTTTTTTATTTTCTGGGTTTATTTTTGCACATTGCTTTTAGTGGAATTTTTAGTAAGTTTGCACAAACAGTAAATTTCCTGTTTTATGTCTACAAGTTGTATTTACTCAACCTTGTTCTGACACTAACTGGATGTCCTGAAGTTCAACTCAATTCTAACACTCACTAAATAAGTCAACACAAGGTTTATTTCTTAGTCTGAAATTTTTATACATTTGTGTTTCTGACTCCTTGTGAATTGCCAGCATATATTTATATAAATCCACAGAGTATGAAAGACATGGTTAGAAGAGTTAATAAGATTCCAGATATTTCAAAACCACCTGTCAAGGCCATTGCTGACTCTAGATCACTAATGACTATTACATTTTCAACAGAACAGCAAGTCCTCCAGCTTTGACTTTCTTAAATGATTCTAGGCCATTTCCACAAAGACCTAATGAGCCAACTATTCCCTTTGCAAAGGGGACTTAATGAATAAAGAATCGCAGAGTGGAAATAAAAAGGAGCAAAGTTGTATTTTCATCTGTATTGTTCATATCCGTAATTAGTGTGTTACATCTGGGGAAAGAAGCACAAAAAGGTCTGAGGTAGGACTCGGGTGTGATGAAATGTTCCCTAAGTGAAGGAGTTGAATTTAGACAAAAGGAGAAGTAATGGAAATTAAAAAAGAATAAAAGTACAATAGGCCAGGAGAGCATGAACATCTACATCTAATAGTCGCCTGTTCTAGATTATTTTTAACACCTGTGCCAAGTTTCAGGCAGGTGATACAATTGACAGGAAATTCAGTTAAAACTGTGAAGAAGATTTAAAGCTAAATGAAGACTGGTTTATTTTAGAATGACAAATTGTGGCAAAATACGGATGTGCAGGAAGACAGCATGTCATAATATCAAATCCTCAAAAGAGATCTCACAGAGACAAAGAAAAGTTTCAAAAGGAGGAAAGGTGAGGCATATGATTTTACTTTGTACAGGAGAAAGGATGCAATGTACAGGAAGAAGTGAGGGGAGTTTGTACCACGTGCCAAATACTGCCAAGAAACCACTGTCTGCAGGCTTCCAGAATCAGAAGGAGGCTTTGCAGCTCAGCTTGTGTTAGCCTGGAACTCACAGGTGGAGCATTCAGGGTAGAAAAACTCAGTGCAATTTAGGGCAATTATGCATAATTAGTTCAAATGAGTTCTTCAGTACACTATTGTTTGATACTTGGGCATGTAATTACTCACTTTTGAAAACATAAATTTTCATGGAGTTGCTAATTGTTCCAAGATATTCTTGATAATCATCCTAAAGAACTCAGTTGTCAGATTCTGGCCAGGTATATGTATGCAAAGTCAAGTTGAAACTTAAAATTATTATGTGGAAAAGTCAAACAGAATCATCTGAACCCTTTAGGGTATTAAAGAACGCTGTTACAATGGACATGAATTTCCCTTTCATTTCATTTGTGTTCACCAAACACTCTAAAAACAAATAGCCCTGTAGTCTGGGGTGATTCAAACTCTAGTAGGTATGGTCCACCTGTCCCATCGTAGTAGTGACATATCAATCCTCGAGGAGGCCCAAGAAAAAACAGGGATTATCTTTGGATTTCTTACACCTTTAGAAAGGAAATACGTTAATAAATCTAAATAAGATGTATTTGGGACTATGAAATAGACTGCAGATACATGTGGATTTTGAGAAATTAGTGCAGTACACACAGCAAAATTTCTGTGGAATAAACGAGAGACTAACTATGGGAATAACACTCTTTCAGGATTTCTAATTCAAAATACACTTTCTGTGAATGATATAAATCACTTGACTGCCAAGGTGTCTCCACCTATTTTCTTGAGGCATGCTTAAAGCTTCCCTTACCCCCAGGACCTCCTCTAGAGGTCACTTATGTCTGAAGCTTTATGCTCCTAATAGCATCCTTTCAGCTTAAATCAGCACTACTCAGTGTTTGGTCTCTACACCAACACTGTCAGCATCACCCAGGAACCTGCTAGAAATACAGGTCCACTACACATTATGACATCCCACTTAGACCCACTGAATCAGAAATGCTGGGAGTAGAGCTCAGCAAGTAGTATTTTGTTGCCCTCACTTGAGTCTGATGCAAACGCAAATTTCAGAACCATTAGCTTAAACCATGAACAACTTCCGTTAAATCACTTATCTGAGGAGAGTCATGCACTAAGCAATCATAGCCCACTTATACAAACACAAAGGTATCATAGTGTGCACTGAGTGTGGAGCCTGAGAATAAAACCTGACTCCGTGGTGAAAGAGTTAAATGAGCAAGATCTCTCAGGACCAAGAACAATGGACAGATAAAACGAGGAAGGCTTAAGGCTGGAAGTAACCATCAAAGTCAATGAAAAAGGATGGACAAGACAGAGCACATTGTCCCCACAGATAAGATTTTCAACAATCTGTTGTTGGCAGTACTTTACTAGTCCCCACACCAAATAAATATCAGAATCAATAGTCCATCCACAAAGTATGTATATTTGTAAATATGTGCATATATGTGCACATTCATGTTTTAAGAGCTGATTATGACAAAAAGTGTGTTAAGCAATGTACATCCGTCATGGGTATGTGTGCATCTGTGTTTGTGTGTTTGTGTGGGTGTTTCTTGGGCTCTGGGTTTCTTGAGCTTGTTGGATTAGTGAGCTTATAGTTTTCTTCAAACTTGGACAATTTGTGTCCCTTTTTAAAGTCATCTCCAAGTCTTCTCTGGGCCTCCAATTACGGATACAGTTGGCAATCTCATTTAGTCCCACAGTTTGCTAATGCTCATGTTGTACACTATAATATATACAATTTCTGTCCTTCTAAATAAATAAATATAGAGTGACAAAAATTGTATATATTTATAGTGTACAACATGACGTTTTGAAATATGTGTACATTCAAAAATGCCTAAGTTGAACTAATTAGCATGTGCATGAACTCAACACATTTATTATATTTTTGTGTGACAAAAATACTTAAAATCTACTCTCTCAGCAATTTTCAAGCAGACAATACATTGTTATTAACTATAGTCACCATCCAGTACAATAGATCTCTTGAACTTACTCCTCCTAACTGAAATTTTGCATACTTTTACCAACATCTCCCCATCTCCCCACAACACTTGCCTACCATCATTCTGATCTCTAGTTTTGTGAATTCTTTTTTTTTTTTTTTTTTGAGACGGAGCCTCAAGCTATCCCCCTGGGTAGAGTGCCATGGCATCACATGCTCATAGCAACCTCCAACTCCTGGGCTCAAGCGAGTCTCCTGCCTCTGCCTCCCAAGTAGCTGGGACCACAGGCGCCCGCCACAACGCCCGGTCATTTTTTGGTTGCAGCCGTCATTGTTGTTTGGGGGGCCCGGGCTGGGGATTCGAACCCGCCACCTTAGGTGTACGTGGCTGGCGCCTTAGCCGATTGAGCCACAGGCGCCAAGCCAATGTTCAACATTCTAAGAGGGAGACTATTCAAATATTTGGCCCTGGGTCTGTAAACTGAACTGTGAGTATTTTAGAGCCACCATCACTTCATGGAGAGATCAGTGAAGTTATAATGAAGACGATTAGGTAAAGTTTTTAAATGTATGTTTTAGATGAGCATGTAGGTGTTTATTAAACATTATTATTCTAATTTTAATTTAGAAATATGTGGTAGCATACATAAACAAGCAATATTTCTGTTTCCGGTATGGATTTATATCAGAAAATCTGGACATTATCACTAAACTTTATGCTTATTATATTTACCTGAAAAAATCAGATTATTCAAATATATTCAAAATCAGATTTTCAAATATCATTCAGAAATCAAATTACATCAGAATTATCCTTGGAAGTGATAATCTAGAAATTATTTTTGCTTTTGAACCTACAGAGAGAATAAATTAAGTTTTGTTAATAATTTCTAACTTTAATCTTTTGTAATAGGAGATCAAATATTTTCAATATATTATAATGTACCATATATTTTATCCACTATGGTGCCAGAAGAATTATACTTTAATCTTCAGGGACTAATTTGATATTTTAATTTAGGGCATCCTTGATTAGTATGCAGGGAAAAAAGTCTTCATGGGATCAGAAAGTTGGTCCAGGATCAGAATCAAATAAAACTTTTGGCTTTATTTTATTTTACAGACATACCACAAAATTTAAGGGCAGAGATTTTTTTATATTTAGCATAAAATTATTACACCTTGCTAACATGCTGAACCCTTTGGAACAGAATTCTGAATTGGGGTTATGTAGAAAATGCTTCTAAGTACTCTTAAATATTGATCACAAAGTTTTTGCAGTAATTTCATGCCCTTAAGAATTACTGATTATCCACGAATGGATCAACAAACTATGGTATATGTACACCATGGAATACTACGCAGCCATTAAGAAGGATGGAGACTTTACGTCCTTCATGTTCACATGGATGGAGCTGGAGAATGTTCTTCTGAGCAAAGTATCACAAGAATGGAGGGAAAATTATCCAATGTACACACCCCTATAATGAAAGTAATTTATACCTTTTATATGAAAGCTATAACCAAGTAGCCTAAGAATGTGGGGAGGGGGGAGGGAGAAGGGAGGGGAGAATGGGTGGAGGGAGGGGGATTGGAGGGACCATTTTTGAGGTCGATCTTACAGGGTACAAGTGAATCTCTCTAAGAGTAGAATGAGAACATTTTAAAACAATAACTGAGAAAATGACATGAAGGCTGTGTTGATCAGTTTGAT